>WNWK01011047.1:0-66690 GCA_009830355.1 Cherax destructor | reverse complement strand
AAAAAAAAAAAAAAATATATATATATATATATATATATATATATATATATATATATATATATATATATATATATATATATATATATATGTATATTGTTTTTAATTTAGTATATGAATATTTTTTTGTGGAACGGATTAATTGTATTTACATTATTTCTTATGGGAAATAACGGTTCGAATTTCGTAAACTTCGTGTTAAGTACTAGCTCCTGGAACGGATTAATTACGATACTCGGGGGTCCACTGTATTTGGAGAGTAAAAGAAAGGTGAAGAGAGTGGTGAGAGAGTGCAAAAGAAGAGCAGATGAAAGAATGGGAGAGGCTGTCAAGAAATTTTGCTGAAAACAAGAAAAAATTTTGGAGTGAGATAAACAAGGTAAGAAAGCCTAGGTAACGAATGGATTTGTCAGTTAAAAACAGAGTAGGGAAGTTAGTAGATGGGGAGCTGGAGGTATTGGGTAGATGGCGGGAATATTTTGAGGAACTTTTAAATGTCGATGAAAAAAGGGAGGCGGTAATTTCATGCACTGGCCAGGGAGGTATAACATCGTTTAGGAGTGAAGAAGAGCAGGATGTGAGTGTGGGGGAGGTGCGTGAGGCATTAAATAGAATGAAATGGGGTAAAGCAGCTGGAACTGATAGGATCATGACAGAAATGTTAAAAGCAGGGGGGGATAGTGTGTTGGAGTGGTTGGCATAGAGCATGTATAGTTCCTTTATATAAAGCGAAGGGGGATAAAAGAGATTGTAAGAATTATAGGGGAAGAAGTTTACTGAGTATACCAGGTAAAGTGAATGGAAGGGTTATTACTGAAAGAATTAGAGGTAAGACAGAGAGTAGGATTGCAGATGAGCAAGGAGGCTTCAGAGTGGGTAGGGGATGTGTAGATCAAGTGTTTACAGTGAAGCATATATGTGAACAGTATTTAGATAAAGGTAGGGAAGTTTTCATTGCATTTATGGATTTAGAAAAGGCATATGATAGAGTGGATAGGGGAGTAATATGGCAAATGTTGCAAGTGTATGGAAAAGGTAGTAAATTACTGAAGGCTGTAAAGAGTTTTATGAGGATAGTAAGGCTTAGGTTAAGGTGTGTAGGAGAGAGGGAGATTACTTCCCGGAAAAAGCAGGTCTTAGATAGGGATGTGTAATGTCACCATGGTTGTTTAATATATTTATAGATGGGGTTGTAAAAGAAGTAAATGCTAGGGTGTTGGGTGGGATTAAATTATGGGGAATTAAATGCAAAATGAAAGTTGACACAGTTACTTTTTGCTGATGATACTGTGCTTATGGGAGATTCTAAAGAAAAGTTGCAAGGGTTAGTGGACGAGTTTGGGAGAGTGTGTAAAGGTAGAAAGTTGAAAGTGAACATAGATAAGAGTAAGGTGATGAGGGTATCAAACGATTTAAAAAAAAAATTGGATATCACATTGGAGAGAGGGATTATGGAAGAAGTAAATGTTTTCAGATATTTGGGAGTTGATTTGTCAGCGGATGGGTTTATGAAGGATGAGGTTAACCATAGAATTGATGAAGGAAAAAATGTGAGTTGTGCGTTGAGGTATCTGTGGAAACCAAAAACGTTATCCATGGAGGCAAAGAAGGGAATGTACGAAAGTATAGTGGTACCAACACTCTTATATGGGTGTGAAGCTTGGGTTGCAAATGCTGCAGCAAGGAGGCAGCTGGAGGCAGTGGAGATGTCCTGACTAAGGGCAATGTGTGGTGTAAATATTATGCAGATAATTAGGAGTGTGGAAATAAGGAGAAGGTGTGGAGTTACTAAAAGTATTTGTCAGAGGGCTGAAGAGGGGTTGTTGGAGCGGTTTGGTCATTTAAAGAGAATGGATCATAGTAGAAGGACTTGGAGAGCGTATAAATCTGTAGGGGAAGGAAAGCAGGGTAGGGGTCGTCCTCGAAAAGGTTGGAGGGAAGGGATAAAGAAGGTTTTGTGGGTGAGGGGCTTGGACTTCCAGCAAGCATGTGTGAGCGTGTTAGATAGGAGTGAATGGAGACAAATGGTTTTTGGGACCTGACGAGCTGCTGGAGTGTGAGCAGGGTAATATTTTGTGAAGGGATTCAGGGAAACCAGTTAATTGATTTAGTTGGACTTGAGTCCTGGAAACGGGAAGTACAATGCCTGCACTTTAACCCTTTCGGGATTTCGGTCGTACTAGTACGGCTTTCGCCCTAGGTTTATGGTCGTACTAGTACGCCTAAATTCTAGCGCCCTCAAATCAAGCAGAAACAGGCTGTTAGGCCTAGATGTGATAGAATAGATCTGTGCGGTCAGTGTGCGCAGTATAAAAAAATTCCTGCACACCACAGTGCATAATGAGGAAAAAAAACTCTGACCGTGTTTTTTATTTAAAACAGCGACTTTGCAGTCTATTTTCGTATGGTATTTATGCTTGTATTCTCGTTTTCTTAGTCTCATTTTATAGAATAGATGATATATTACAGAAATGGAGATAATTTTGACTGGTTTCACGATGACAAGTACCTTGAAACTGAGCGCAAAGTAGTGAAAATGTTCGATTTTGACCGATGTTCATGAGTAAACAAATCACACCATGCATCCAATACACATCAACTGAAAAGTCTAATATTCTTGCACAAGTGCGCTGATATTATTTATACCATTTTTACAATGATGCAGTTGTATACATAACAGTAAATCTTCTATTTTTCTGAGAACAAAAATTCAAAATGGAAAGCAAAAGTAATGTAAGAGGGGCCTGGAGACATGACTAATGAACAGAGATGTTATTTTAGTGCCAGGAATGTGTGTCTTGTTTATTCTGGACCCTATTTTGAAATTGGCATCGTTTGAAATTTGTGTGAAATTGGCCAAATTCCCATTTTCTGACCACTATTTTGGATAGTTGAAATTGGTAAATAGGCGGTTTCTTGTACTCGATCGATAGAAGAAATGGAGTTCTAGCAAAATAGCTATAATTTTAGTAGACTGAAACATTGGAATTTGCCGAAAATAGGGCTCAAAGTGGGCGAAATCGCCGATGCGTATATGTCATTGATACGACTAACTACGCGAAAGCATAATTCCGTTAGTTTTTTATCAAATTTCATAATTTTTGTGGCATTATGATCGGAAAAAATTCAGTATTATTTCATAAGAAAAAATAATTTTTTTTTTTTTTTTAAATTCTTGGACCCTGAGAACGAGTTTCGGAGAGGGTCCTTTGACCCCCAAAGAGTTAAAGGAGGGGTCTGGGATAGTGACAGTTAGGAGGGACTTATTCTCAACTGTCGTATCTGAGCGCCTCTGCAAAGACAGTGATTATGTATGAGTGAGGTGAAAGTGTTGAATGATGATGAAAGTATTTTCTTTTTGGGGATTCTTTCTTTCTTTTTGGATCACCCTGCCTCGGTGGAAGACGGCCGACTTGTTGAATAAAACAAAACATGAATGTGTAGTGTGACCTAAGTGTAAGTAGAAGTAGCAAGATGTACCTGAAATCTTGCATGTTTATGAAACAGAAAAAAAGACACCAGCAATCATACCATCATGTAAAATAATTACAGGCTTCCATTTTACACTCGCTTGGCAGAACGGTGGTAGTACCTCCCTAGGAGGTTGATGTCTACCAACCTACTATCTAAGATGCTAAGAATTTTTTTTTATTTTTATTACCACATCGGCCGATTCCCACCAAGGCAGGGTGGCCCGAAAAAGAAAAAGTTTCGTCATCATTCACTCCATCACTGTCTTGCCAGAGGGGTGCTTTACACTACAGTTATAAAACTGCAACATTAACACCCCTCCTTCAGAGTGCAGACACTGTACTTCCCATCTCCAGGACTCAAGTCCGGCCTGCCGGTTTCCCCGAATCCCTTCATTAATGTTACTTTGCTCACACTCCAACAGCACGTCAAGTATTAAAACCATTTGTCTCCATTCACTCCTTTTCAAATACGCACACGCATGCTTGCTGGAAATCCAAGCCCCTCGCACACAAAACCTCTTTTACCCCCTCCCTCCAACCTTTCCTAGGCCGACCCCTACCCCGCCTTCCCTCCACTACAGATTTATACAATCATTCTGTTTCGTTCCATTCTCTCTACATGTCCGAACCACCTCAACAACCCCTCCTCAGCCCTCTGGATAATAGTTTTGGTAATCCCGCACCTCCTCCTAATTTCCAAACTCCGAATTCTCTGCATTATATTCACACCACACACTGACGTCAGACATGACATCTCCACTGCCTCCATCCTTCTCCTCGTTGCGACATTCATCACCCATGCTTCACACCCATATAAGAGTGTTTGTATAACTATACTCTCATACATTCCCCTCTTAACTTCCATGGACAAAGTTCTTTGTCTCCACAGACTCCGAAGTGTACCACTCACCCTTTTCCCCTCATCAATTCTATGATTCACCTCATCCTTCATAGACCCATCTGCTGACATGTCCACTCCCAAATATCTGAATACATTCACCTCCTCCATACTCTTCTCCCTCCAATCTGATATCCAATCTTTCGTCACCTAATCTTTTTGTTATCCTCATCACCTTACTCTTTCCTATATTCACTTTCAATTTTCTTCTTTTACATACCTTACCAAATTCATCCACCAACCTCTGCAACTTCTCTTCAGAATCTCCCAAAAGCACAGTGTCATCAGCAAAAAGCAACTGTGACAACTCCCACTTTGTATTTGATTCTTTGTCTTTTAACCCCACACCTCTTGCCAAGACCCTCGCATTCACTTCTCTTACAACCCCATCTATAAATATATTAAACAACCACAGTGACACCACACATCCCTGTCTAAGGCCTACTTTTACTGGGAAATAATCTCCCTCTCCTACACACTCTAACCTGAGCCTCACTATCCTCATAAAAGCTCTTCACTGCTTTCAGTAACCTACCTCCTATTCCATACACCTGCAACATCTGTTAGGTAAAAGGATACAAGTACAACTAAAGTGACATTTTAGTGTGGCAATAAAATGTCACATTAGTTGAACTTGTGTCCTTTTTACCTAACATATTGTCGGTAATTCTACCATTATTAATAGAAATGTGTTCTATATACAGTGGACCCTTGGTTTTCATGTTTAATCTGTTCCAGAGTGTCTACTGAAAACCAAAATTCACGAAAACCAAAACCATTTTCCCAATAAGAAATACAGTGGACCCCCACAAACCAAACGGTCTGATTATCGGCCGGCTTGAAAATCGATCACTTTTTCCGGCCCAATTTTTGCCCGATTATCGGCCCGCATATCAGACCTGTCCGCCTACCCCACACTTGCGCGCCTTGCCACGCAGGCACCGTGAGCCAGTCTAGCTTTGTTTATCACAATAAATTCATTGTGTTTAGTGCTTGTTTATTGATTGTGACTGAAATAAGCCACCACGGGCCAAAAGAAACTTTATAGTGGCAGCCCTTTGGTAAAGAAAGTGACAAACACGATAGAATTGAAGAAAGAAATTGTAGCAAAGTACAAAAGTGGAGGAGGAAGAGGGGAGAATGCACCTTCTTCAGTGATTCTATGATATGTACAATTCTAAAGCAGCACAAGTCGATAAAGGCTATACCACCAGCCAGCGATAAAGTGTAGCATTAACAGAGTAGCAAGTAAGTTAAGCGATTAAGCGACAGAAAATGACGACACGAAACTTAACTAGTACAGTGGTCCCTTGGTTTTCGTGCATCTCCAAACTCGAACATTTATGTAAGTGTATTTTCGTAAGTGCTGTTGCAAGTGTATTTTTGGGGGTCTGAAATAAACTAACCTACGTGACATTATTTCTTAAGGAAGTAAATTCGTTCAGTAATGGCACTTGAGCAGCATTCTGGAACGAATTTTCGGCGAAAACCGAGGGACCACTGTACATTGTTGTTTGAGGAATATAGGGGCACTGAGACCAGCGCCACCCTCTGCTGCTACCACCTCCTCCAAGATAAGTGTAAATATTTCTGATTTATAAATTAAAGTGTAAATATTTCTTATTTATAAATTAAAGTGTAAATATTTTCTTATTTATAAATTATGTACATTGTTTGTGTGAATAGTGGTGGAGCCTTCTGCTGCCACCCACCACCACCACTATATGGTCAGTGACCCTTATAAACCCAACAACACTACCACCAATCCTCACATTCGTAATGACATGTTTTATTCATTCTAGAGTATATATCATGTTTCTATGTTATTAATATTGTTTATTATGTCATATTAGATGAATTGTGCTAGATAAATAAGCTGTAGAGTTGATTTTATTGTCATATTGAAGGACTATCTTGTCCTGCCTCCAAACAAACTCTCCTGCCTCTCTCATATGCCAACAAGTCTTCAATAAAGGTAAAACTGATTTAACTGTTCATTTATCCATTAAAATTAGTGCTTTATATTTATTTCTCATTGTTTTCTGTATGTAAAACTATAGTATTTATTCTTTAAAAAAATTAATTTTTGGTGAATATTTTTGGGTGGAAAGGATTAATTGTATTTACATTATTTCTTATGGGAAATAAGGGTTCAGAAATCGGCCAGTTCGATTTTAGGCCTAGCTCATGGAACGGATTAAGGGCGATTTTAGGGGGCCCACTGTAATGTAAATCCAATTAATCCGTTCCAGACACCCAAAAGTATTAACAAAAAATTATTTTTTTTAAGAGATTAAATACAGATTTACATACAGAAAAGAATGACAAATCAATATAAAGCACTAATAAAATGTATAAATGAACATTTAACAACACACTTACCTTAATTGAAGACTCTTGTTGGTGTATGGAAGACAGGGGAGGGGATAGGGAGGAGAGTTTGTTTGGAGACAGAACAAAATGCTTGAATATGACACTAATATCAACTCTACGGCTTATTTACCTATCACAATTCATCTAATATGATATAATAAACAATATTAATAACATAGAAACATGATATACAGTGGACCCCCGCAAATAGGCCGGTCTGATTATCGGCCAGCTCGAAAATCGATCGCTTTTTTCGGCCCAATTTTTGCCCGATTATCGGCCCTTCCCCGATTATCGGCCCGTGTACCAGACCTGTCCGCCTGCCCCGCGCTTGCGTGCAGGCGTCGTGAGCCAGTCTAGCTTTGTTTATCACAATAAATTCATTGTGTTTAGAGCTTGTTTATTGATTGTGACTGTGATATAAGCCACCATAGGCCCAAAGAAACTTCATAGTGGCAGCCCTTTGGTAAAGAAAGTGACAAACACGATAGAAATGAAGAAAGAAATTGTAGCAAAGTACCAAAGTGGAGGAGGAAGAGGGGAGAATGTGCCTTCTTCAGTGATTCTATGATATGTATGATACTAAAGCAGCACAAGTCAATAAAGGCTATAGCACCAGCCAGCGATAGGGTGTAGCATTAACAGTGTAGCAAGTAAGTTAAGCCATTAACCCTTAAACTGTCCACACGTAGATATACGTTCACTCACGAAAGTGACCGAACGTATATCTACGTTTTATTTTACATTCGTTCAAATTTAGCGCGATAGGCCTGAGTCGCCTAGACATGAGAGAATGGGTCTGTGCCCTCAGTGTGCGCAGTATGAAAAAAATCGGGGACACCAGGGTACAGCATGGTAGCCCCAGTTAGTTTCAGCTCCATCTTGGGTCAACATCATGGCACACCCCCGTGATTCACTCACGCCTCGTCGTATTAACACTCTACTATTCTCGGAAAGTGATAGAGAACGCGAGCTTAGTGGATTTGACAGTGATATAGCCACTAATAATCAAGGAATTAGTGAAACTATTGATGACAACCCAGATGACCCTCAGCCCATCACCTCTGGGGTGGCCAGTGTGGACAGTGTGGCCATACCAGACCCTCAGCCCAGCACATCTGGTGTGGCCAGTGTGGCCACAGACCCTCAGCCCAGCACCTCTGGGGTTGCTAGTGTTACTATCCAAAGGCAGCTCCGCAAGAGGAAATTATCATTTTCCATGTGTTATGATAGTGACGATAGTGAAGGTGATATAAGTGACGATGATGAAATCGATTTTATGCCCATAGACGATTCGTCGAGTGACAGTGATTATCATTATTCCCCAGTGAAACTTACTTATGGGCGTCATTACCTACGTTCAGGCAGTGTGCCATATGCAGTCAGAGGCAAGGGTCGTGGCAGTTCACGATCCAAAACCCCAGCCACTGATAGTGAAAATGATAATGAAGGAGAGTATGCTGGGATGGAGGAAGAGGTGGTGGGTGGCATGGTGCCTGGACCTCGTGGCGCGGTGTGTGGACAGACAAAGGACCACGAGGCTCCCTCTCAATCATGTGCTGGCCCCACTCCCGTCCCTCCTGCTCCCCCACGTCCCATGCCACAGGTCCACCCTGCACCATCTGATCGTGAATGGAAGTGGACTGAACATACACCATTCGTGCCACATCCTTTCAATTTTGATGGCAGTGGAAGTGGCATCATGCCACACTGTCCCATCACAAATGAGTCTACAGAGTTAGACTATTTTCAACTATACTTTGATGAGCCAATAATGAACCTGATTGTTACTCAGACCAACCTGTACTACCAGTATACAATGGACCATGCAGATTTTTCAGAATCGTCACGGCTGCGCAGGTGGAAAGATACAACTGTGGCTGAAATGTATTTATTCCTTGGCACTGTCATGCTTATGCCATACACATATAAGAACAATATAGCAAACTACTGGTCCACAGACCACTTCATTAGCACTCCAGTCTTCCGTGACCTCCTTCCCTACAACAGATTCCTTCTGTTGCTGAGAATGTTGCACTTCTCAGATAGGAATACACCAAACCGAAATGACCTCCTCTACAAAATCCGGGAATTGTTTATGTATGTCAAGCAAAAATTCAGTGCCTACTTTTATCCATTCAAGAACATTGTTGTTGACGAGTCCTTGATTCTGTTCAAGGGACGACTGTCATTCAAACAATATATACCAAGCAAACGTAATCGCTTTGGTATAAAACTGTTTGTTATGTGTGACTGTGAGACTGGTCTTGTGTTAGATGTCATTATCTACACAGGTAAAAATACACGATGATACCAGGCGCATGTTGGGCATTTCTGGTGATGTTCGCAAGATGATGCAGCCATACCTTGGCAAGGGCCATACATTGTTCACAGACAACTGGTACACAAGCCCTATGCTTGCTGATTTCCTACGTGTGAACAATACTGATATATGTGGAACAGTGAGAAGAAATAAAAAACACATGCCAAAGTTCACTGGAGGAAGTGTAGTGCAGGCGTTTCATGCCAATGACATCATGGCACTGTCATGGCATGACAAAAGGGACGTGACATTGCTGTCAACCATCCACAGAAACAAGATGGTACTATCAGACAGAATGAGCAAGCTCAACAATCAACCTGTTGAAAAGCCAGCTGTTGTCATCGACTATACAAACAATATGCGACTAGTCGACAAGTGTGACATGATGATAGGCTTTGTTGACTGTGTGCGTAGGAGTCGCAAGTGGTATATAAAAGTGTTTTTCCACCTTGTGGACATTGCAATGCTCAATGCCTTCAACATGTATGAAATAAAGACTGGGAAGCGACAACGATATGCAGAATTCACCCTAAATGTCATCAAGCAGATAGGGAGAAAGTATGGTACCACACCTATACCTGCCACTCCACAGCGACCTGTCACCCCACAACAGCGACCTGTCACTCCACAACAGCGACCTGTCACTCCACAACCAGAGGGGGAAGTGCCCAACCGAATAATCCCTAACTGTCACTGCCTGATACCATTACCATCTACTCCAAAGAAGAAGTACTCTCAGAAAAAGTGTGTTGTGTGTGCTTACACTACACAGCGACCCCAAGTGCGAAAAGACACACGATTCATGTGTCAGCAATGTGGAGTGGCACTCTGTATGAATCCATGCTTCTTAAAGTCATACAGTGGTGGACTTCTAGAAACATAAATAGGACCTGTAAATACCTTGTATATATATGTAAACAATAGTAAGTGATTGAACCAGGTGTACAAATTTATTTATCAGTGTGAACATGTGTGTTTGTGACAGTATGATTACTAATTCAGTAACAAACATTTGTGTCTAAACAAGAATTGGCAATGAAATGAATAGATCTGCATCAAAACATTATTATCATAGCATGAAAACAACAGAAAATGGAAAAAAAATGGAAAAAAACGATAAATGTTTCTTGTTTCTGCAAGTGGCAGTGCTCCATGTTGCCGACACCACATCATTTAGCACCAACTTCGCGGGCTTATATCTCGGTAAGTACTGGCCCTAAAATGTTAGTTGAAACAGTTGACTTGGCGATTTCTTGTGCTCAATCAAATAGAATGGAAGTAATACTAGCGAAACAGCTAAGAATTTGGTCGACTGGAATAATGTAATTGGCCTAAAATGGGAGTCAAGTAAGGATTTTTAATAAAACACAAATTAATGAAAATAAAAATGTTTTTTTAGCTTATTTATAAAAATGTGCTCTTCATTTTTAGAAAAAAAAACTATTTTTTTTAAATATTCGGTCACTTTCGCGAGTGAACGTATATCTACGTGTGGACAGTTTAAGGGTTAATCGATAGAAAAATGACGACACGAAACATAACTCCTCCGTTGTTTGTTTGAGGAATATAGGGACACAGACCAGAGCTGCCCTCTGCCAACATCTCCTCAAAGGTAAGTGTAAATATTTCTTATTTATAAATTATGTACAGTTGTTTGTGTGAATAGTGGTGGTGGCTTTCTGCTGCAGCCGACCACCACCACGGCTTATGGTCAGTGGCCTATACACCCAACAACAACAGCAGCAGCACCACCAGTCCTTCCACTCGTAATGACATGTTTTATTCATTCTAGAGTTTATATCATGTTTCTATGTTATTAATATTGTTTATTATGTCATATTAGATGGATTGTGCTAGATAAATAAGCTGTAGGGTTGATATTATTGTCATATTGAAGGACTATCTTGTCCTGCCTCCAAACAAACTCCTGCCTCTCTCATACACCAACAAGAGTCTTTAATAGATAAAACTGATTTAACTGTTCATTTATCAATTAAAATTAGTCCTTTATATTTATTTCTCATTGTTTTCTGTATGTAAAACTATAGTATTTATTCTTTAAAAAAATGAATTTTTGGAGAATATTTTTGGGTGGAACGGATTAATTGTATTTACATTATTTCTTATGGGAAATAAGGGTTCAAAAATCGGCCAGTTCAATTTTAGGCCTAGCTCCTGGAACGGATTAGGGCCGATTTTCGGGGGTCCACTGTATATACAGTGGACCCCCGAGTTTCGGTCATAATTCGTTCCAAAAGGCTGCTAAAGTGCCATTACTGAACGAATTTACAGTCAATCCCCAGTTAGCGATATTAATCCGTTCCAGAGGGCTTATCGGTAACCGAAAATATCGTTATCCGATTCTATTTTCCCCATAAGAAATAATGGAAATAAAATTAATCCGTTTCAGACTCCCAAAAGTAGTAAAATAAAATATATTTTTTTACAACATAAGACATGCATTTACACACAAGTTTATGAGAAATAAAGAAATAATACATAGTACAATAACATGTCACTTACATTTATTGAAGAGTTGTTGATGTGTGGAAGACAGGAGGAGGGGAAAGGATGGAGTAGTATGCTAGTGTTTGGAAGGGGAATCCCCTTCCATTAACACTGCAGGTGGCAAGTTCTTTTCTGGGGTTACTGGCCTTTTTCTTTTAATGCCACTAGGACCAGGTTGAGAGTTACTGGCCCCTCTCTAACCAAAAATCTGTCCAGGGAGCTCTGTGTCTGGCGATTCTTTAACCCTTTCAGGGTTATTGACGTACTAGTACGGCTTACGCCCTGGGGTTATTGACGTACTAGTACGCCTAAATTCTAGCGCCCTCAAATCAAGCAGAAACAGGCTGTTAGGCCTAAATGTGATAGAATGGGTCTGTGTGGTCAGTGTGCGCAGTATAAAAAAATTCCTGCACCACACATTGCATAATGAGGGAAAAAAAAACTCTGACCGTGTTTTTGGTTTAAAACAGCGACTTTGCAGTCTATTTTCCTATGGTATTTATTGATGTATTCTCGTTTTCTTGGTCTCATTTGATAGATTTGAAGATATATTACAGAAATTGAGATGATTTTGATTGGTTTGACAACGACAAGTACTTTGAAATTGAGCTCAAAGTAGCGAAAATGTTCGATTTTTGACGATGTTCAAAAGTAAACAAATCACACCATGCATCCAATACACATCAACTGGCGAGTCTAATATTCATACACAAGTGCTCTAATGTTATTTATACTATTTTTACAATGATGTAGTTGTATACATAACAGTAAATCTTCTATTTTTTTGTGAGAATAAAAATTTAAAATGAAAAGCAAAAGTAATGTAAGAGGGGCCTGGAAACGTGACTAATGAACAGAGAAGACGGTATTTTAGTGCCAGGAATGTCTGCCTTGTTTATTCTGGACCCTATTTTGAAATTGGCATCATTTGAAATTTGTGTGAAATTGGCCAAATTGCCGTTTTCTGACCACTATTTTGGGTAGTTGTAATTAGTAAATAGGCGGTTTCTTGTACTCAATCGATAGAAGAAATGGAGTTCTAGCGAAATAGCTATAATTTTAGTTGACTGATACATTGGAATTTGCCGAAAATAGGGCTCAAAGTGGGCGAAATCGCCGATGCGTAAGTGTCATGGCTACCGCCAACTTCACGAAAGCATAATTCCGTTAGTTTTCGACCAAATTTCATAATTTTTGTGGCATTATGATCAGAAAAAGATTCTCTATCATTTCTTGGACCCTGAGAACGAGTTTCGGAGACCCCCCTTGGACCCTGAAAGGGTTAAAACATCCCTGAAATGGGACACCACAGTGTCATTATACAGGTTGCCAGCACGGCCTGCAACAGCATGGTTATGGTGATAGTCATCCATAAATCCTTGCACATCAGTCCATTTGGCACAGATCTCCCTAATCCTTGAAGAAGGCACCTTCTTCCATCTCTGTTCCACCTCCTCCTCCTCTGAACCATTGTCCTGACCTGTGGTCTGTTGTTGCTGTTGAAGCTCTTGCAGATCTTCAGTGGTTATCTCTTCTTTGTGCTCCTCCACCAACTCTTCCACATCCTCACCACTCACCTCCAACCCCATGGACTTGCCCAGTTCCACAATTTCTTGCACAACAGGCTGAGGCTGAGGCTGAGGCTAAGGCTCAGGGTTCTGAGGCTTAGCCCCAAAACCTTCAAAATCCCTCTCTAGGACACAGTCATGCCACAATTTTCTCCAGGCAGAGTTCAAAGTCCTGGTAGTCACTCCCTCCCAAGCCTTACCTATAAGGTGTACACAATGCAGGATATAGAAATGATTTTTCCAAAATTCACTTAGGGTCATATGCATGTCTGTGGTCACATCAAAACACTTTTGAAACATTGCTTTGGTGTAGAGTTTTTTAAAGTTGCAAATGACCTGCTGGTCCATGGGCTGGAGGAAAGGAGTGGTATTAGGGGGCAAGAACTTCACTTTGATGAACTTAACCCTTAAACTGTCCACACGTAGATATACGTTCACGTGCGTAGCTGACCGACTATTTTGAGAAAAAAATAAATTTTTCTTTTTCTTTAAAATGAAGAGTGCATTTTGTTTGTCATTCCCACATGTTGTAATACTGCACACAATGAGTGCACAGACCCATTCTCTAATCTCTAGGCAACTCAGGCTTATCGTGGCAAGGTTAAAAGCATTTGAAAAAAAACGTAGATCTACGTTCGGGGCAGTACGCACGCGAACGTATATTTACGTTTGGACAGTTTAAGGGTTAAAGTCCTCCACAATTTTTTCTGCCAAGTTTGGAGGATGACAAGGAGCATTGTCCATTATCAGGAGGCACTTAAGTGGCAAATTATTTTCCTGGAGATATTTCTTCACACTGGGGCTAAACACATCATTGAACCAATGCCTTACTGTAAGACTTCCACATCACACACAAATTAGACTTGGCAATACCGCATCTGCCAAACACTGGGATTTTCAGAATGATACACCAGTAAAGGCTTCACTTTACAATCACCACTGGCATTAGCACAAAGCATCAAAGCCTGTCTTTCATAGGCTTATGTTCTGGGAATGCCTTTTCCTCCTGTGTAATGAAGGTCCTGTTTGGCATTTTCTTTCAAAACAGGCCTGTTTCGTCACAATTGAACACTTGTTGGGGTTGGAATTGTTCAGCCTCTATGTACCCCTGGAATTCCTGCACATATTTTTCAGCTGCACTTTTGTCAACTGGCTGCGTCACCATGCCTCACAACACTATGTATGCCACTTCTACTGTATTTCTCAGCCTCTTTACCACAGGGCTGGCACTAGGAGCTTTCTTTGGACCCATGGTAGCTTATTTAGCAGTTGCAAGCAATAAAAACAGTGGAATAATGACAATATACTGGTATGAATGAGTGGATGGATGGTGGTCGCTCTCGCTTGTAAACACTAGCACACTGACGCTCCCTGGAGTGCCCGCCCAGCTGGGCCACGAGTACGCGTCCGGGACGAATATCGTAGACCGAGCGAATCATCGTAAACTGAGCCAATATTTTGACGGAAAAATGTATTGCTAACTGATTTTATCGTTATCCGACGCCATCACTAACCGGGGGTTGACTGTACTCCCTTAAGGAATAATGTCAAGTAGGTTAGTCCATTTCAGACCCCCAAAAATACACTTACAAAAGCACTTACAATAATACACTTACATAACTGTTCGAGTTTTGAGGTGACCGAAACTCGGGGGTCTACTGTAGTCTAGAATGAATAAAATATGTCATTACATATGACTAGTAGTGGTGGTGGTGGTGTTGTTGGGTTATCAGGGCCACTGGCAGCATAAGCCATATAGAGGTGGTGGCTGTGGCATTGTCAGTGGCCCTATATACCTCCAATAACATTGGAGGAGTTAAGCTTCGTGTCGTCCTTTTTCTATCACTTATCGCTTAACTTACTTGCTACACTGTTAATGCTACACTTTATTGCTGGCTGGCGCTATAGCCTTTATCAACTCCTACTGCTTTAGTATCGTACTTATTGTAGAATCACTGAAGGCACATTCTCCCCTTTCTCTTCCTCCTCCACTTTGTAACTTTGCTATGATTTCTTTCTTTAATTCTATCTTGTTTCTCACCTTCTTTACCAAAGGCCTGGCACTAGGAGCTTTCTTTGGGGCCATGGTGGCTTATTTATCGGTTGCAAGCACAAAAAACACTGGATTACTCTACTGTATTGTGAAATGTTTCATATGAATGCAGGGTGCGATGCTCACTCGCCGAGAAATAATAGCAGACTGGCGCTGAATGCGTCTGTGGCAGCCATTGTGTGCGCAGGGCCACTGGGACACGTTCCATATCACCGCCGAAATCCAAGGGAAAACACGAAAACCAAGGCTATATTTTCACGAAAAAAGTTGCCGATAACCAAAATTCATGATAACCAAGACTCACGAAAACCAAGGGTCCACTGTATAACTTTGGTCATAGTGCACTTGTACATGACAATTGTTCCTAGAGTCTGAAACTCGTAACCATACACAGCGTTTAAATTTGAATCCAATCAGGTGAGGGGGGTTTCTAGAGTTCACTATGGTAACATCACACATCCCTGTTTAAAGCCTAATAATCTCCCTTTCTCCTACATTCCCTAACCTTAGCCTAACAAACCTACAGTTTGCTAGGTGTGGAAGCAAAAACTAATAAAACAAGTATCAGAGCTACATTTTGTTTGATATGATTTTTGTCAAGCCATGGACTTCACAAAGCTCAGGGTGAGCAAGAAAAAGTCTTACTGGGTGAAAGGGGGGAGGGGGGGAACACAAAGTATCACCATCAGTAGATATCAGCTAATTCAATGATATCAGTAATGGTACCAGTATAAAACTGAGTATCGGCATTGGAAGATATCGGTAAATTTTTACTATATTGGTATTGGCATAAAATTGGATAATGATAATAGTAACAATTTTGGCATCATCCCATCACCAGCATGAATGTTTGTCTCAATAGTTGTTTGTGTCCAATTACCTAGGTTTCCTTTTTTGGGGGGGTAACAATCATCTCCTTGTGCAAGTATAATTTAGTGTGTACGAAAGAAAAAACAGTAATCCTACACGAGTACAAAATGTTTAAATAGGATTTCATTTTAATCTCTTATGACAGAACAGCTGAACTTTTCTGAGTGGTTCCTGTCTACCAGCAAGTACAAGTCTTAAATATATTACTCGCATAACAACATAGGTTCCTCCCCTCCATCTTCTCTTCCCCTCCTGCCTCACAAACTACAGCATCAGCCAGTGTGACTGACAACATTGGTTAATGGCCCAGTCCCTAACCAGGATTTCCTGTTGACAGTCTGCAACAGCAAGGCTGTTGGTTCTAAATGCATGCAGTCTGAGCTAAGCATTTGGTTAAAAAACAACTGAAAGAAAACCTAGCACACATGGTTAATTCTGTTTAAGTCCTGCCCTCCACCCAAATGCTCTGTTGCATCATCTACCACCAAACATCATCCTTAAGAATTTACTCAACTCTGGCAAAAACACCAATTTTAATTTCCTTGCTAAAAGAATATTGCCCCATAATGCATCTCCATCCATATTATGGTTGCATATGACAAACTGTGGTTAGCAAACAAAAATCACTCCCAAATCAATTTCTCTTCAATTGATCTTAATTTTTTTTTTTTTTTAATTTTGCCAAGCACTGGACCTAACAATCGTTTAGCACTCGATAAAGAGTATTAGTATGGAAATGTTATACAAGATATTAATGTACTTTAATGAGTTTTCAATCATATCAAGATGAAAAAAACAAATTACTTATGAACAATGAATTTGAATCTGATGGGAGACTGGTAATATTCTATCCTTACTTGTAATTCTGACAGTTAGTGTGCGTACACTACCCTGGGGAAAACCACGAAGTGGACCGCCACTGCTGCTGCTGCTGCTGCTGCTGTTGCTGCTACTACTATTGCTGCTGCTTGTAGTAGAAGTCGTAGATGACTGGTTTACATTAGATTCACTTGTTAAATTGGTGTTCATGGTAGAAGTGGCATTAGCAGTTGGTCTAGACACTGTAGGAGAAGCAGTACTGTCAGCATTAGGTCCTCCTCGAGCAAGGGATGAAAGAGCTGAAGCGACTGCTGCAGATGCTGCTTGGGCCAGACCACCTGCCAGACTACCATTGATTGCTCCCATTATTGGGGCCGGTGCAGGAGCAGGGATTAACGTAGCTGGATCCATACTAAAAATAAAAATTAATTAACATAGCTATTACAAATCTCTAGGAAATGAAGATACTTTACTTTCACAAAAATATAATTTGTGAATGTATGGTAAAGAATCCTGCTGACAATAAAAACTTCATTCAAGGATAAAATCCTAGGAACAGGTGGAGAAGGATTAATGCAAGATAATTTAAAATGGCTCCTGTTGAACCACATTTACTAACTTGACTATGACCAATAACTAATAATTACTATCGAACTGAGCCTAACCAGTAAATGTGATGCAATAAAAATTTTGTACCTTGCCTTCTTAGCTCCCTTCCACATAATCCCCTTCTCTCCCCTGCTCTAACAAGTTATATAAGGTCATGTATTTGGGTGATCCAGCAACTGATTGTAAAACTCTTAGAGAAACATTTCTATACAATAAAAGGTTGTCCTTATGTGGAGTTTAAATTTAATCCTAATTTGTAACGCAGCACATTTGTAACAGACAAACCGGAATGAAAATGTTCCTCTATACAGTGGACCCCCGGTGTTCGTCCATTTTTCGTAACAGAATGCTGTTCAAGTGCCATTACCAACCGAATTTATTCCCTTAAGAAATAATGTAAAGTAGACTAGTCCTTTTAGACCCCAAAAACTACACTTATAAAAGCATTTAAAAAAATACACTTACATAAAAGGGCGTGTTTTGAGCAGGACGAACACCGGGGGTCCACTGTATCTTTATTTTCAAAACCTATAGCAGCAGTCCTGTCCACAGCATTAAGCTGTAAGCTAGGCAACACATTCATAGAATGCTGGTTGATTGCTGAAGTGCACAAGCACATGAAAGCATGCACAAACCTCTCTCTCCTAAGGCACACAGACTAACATTAACCCCTTCAGTGTCGGTCCCATAAAATTACGGCTTTGAAGCCAGTGTTGGTCCCATAATACAACGCCAAAATTTTAGCGGCTTCAAATCTTGCGAGAGAAAGCTAGTAGGCCTACATATGAGAGAATGGGTCAGCATGGCCAGTGTGCACAGTACAGTAGACCCTTATATTACACTGTAGTTACATTCCTGAAAATGCCGTGTTATCTAAATTCGTGTTATATAAACTGAAAGACTTGTGGGGGGAAATATGGTTACATTCCTACGGTCACCCAAAAAGCCACACATTTTTTTTTTAGACATCCAGTTCTTACAAAAATAAAAATGGTAATATTTGTTGCTTAAGACCACAAATGCAACAGAAATAATATTTACCTTTAATTGTGGTTGCTGGTTTATGTCAGTGATTGTGAAGAGAGTGGAGATGCATGGTGTGGCCCTACTGGGCTGAGGTGGATGGTTGTCTTTTGTCGGAAGAAGTGGATGGTTGAGGTTCTGGTACTAAAGTCGATGGTTGCATAGGAGTGTGGATAAATTCTGTAATGGATCTCTGGCTTCTATTACCCTGCAGTACATTATACAGCTGATGGTAAGGCATCAGCTGCTCTAAACCCAGTTTCAAAGCACTGCTGCTAGATTTGTCAGTGTCCTCTTCAGTGAAAAGTCTGCTAGTTTAGCAGCAACGTGGAACTGCTCACATAACTGCTGCAATGTTAACCGTTTTTCTTCAGGTTCTTCATCTTCTATTATCTGGCTCCCTTGTATCTGTGCATTGAGCTCTGGCCCCATTTCATCTGGAGTCCTGTCTTCATCATCATCATCATCTTCTATGAGCTCATTCACATCATCTTCCTTCATATCTTCAAATCCCTGACCTGGTAATCTAATTGCTAGCTGAACAATTACCTGAACCTAACTCTCAAGCAAGGGAAAACCAGTGAAATAATTAACTACAGAAGGCCATAACTTTCCCCAGCCTGCATTTAATCCTTTCGGGGTCGGTGCCGTACTAGTATGAGTAAATTCTAGCGGCCTCAAATTAAGCGGGAAACAGCTGGTAGGCCTACATACGAAAGAATGGGTCTGTGTGGTCAGAGTGCGCAGTATTAAAAAAATCCTGCAGCACACACTGCATGAGAAAAAAAAACTGATTTTTTTTTTTTAAAACAGCGACTTTGCAGTCTATTTTCATATGGTATTTATTGATGTATTCTCGTTTTCTTGGTCTCTTTTGATAGAATGGAAGACATATTACAGAAATATAGATAATTTTGATTGGTTTGACGATGACAAGTACCTTGAAATCGAGCTCAAAGTAGCGAAAATGTTTTATTTTTGCCGATATTCAAGAGTAAACAAATCACACCATGCATCCAATACAAATCAACTGGCGAGTCTAATATTCTTGCACAAGTGCACTGATATTATTTATACCATTTTTACAATGATGCAGTTGTATACATAACAGTAAATCTTCTATTTTTTGTGAGAATAAAAATTCAAAATGGAAAGCAAAAGTAATGTAAGAGGGGCCTGGAGACGTGACTAATGAACAGAGAAGATATTATTTTAGTGCCAGGAATGTCTGCATTGTTTATTCTGAACCGTATTTTGAAATTGGCATCATTTGAAATTTGTGTGAAATTGGCCAAATTGCCATTTTCTGACAACTATTTTGGGTAGTTGAAATTAGATAATAGGCACTTTCTTGTACTCAATCGATAGAAGAAATGGAGTTCTAGCGAAATAGCTATGATTTTAGTGGATTGAAACATTGGAATTGGCCAAAAATAGGGCTCAAAGTGGGCGAAATTGCCTATGCGTAAACATCTTCGAGACCGATAACTTCGTGAGAGCATAATTCCATAAGTTTTCATTCAAATTTCATACGTTTGGTGTCATTATGATCGGAAAAAGATTCTCTATCATTTCATATGAATTTTTTTTTTCCAAAAAATTTTCGACCCTGAGAATGTGTTTCCGAGAAGGCCTGTCGACCCCAAAAGGGTTAATGTTGATTGGGGCACTTCATTCCATGCACTTCTAGCATAGCTGATGGCATCTGCAATGTTAAATTTATTCCAGAAGCTTGCTACTGCCAGGTTGGAGTCAGAGTCCATCCAAATTTTTTCCTCTCCCACAAACCGAACTGTGCTGTTAATTTTATGCCACAATTTTTCAATAGTGCAATAATCAAAATGTGCCAAATAAATCTGTGTAATATAAGGGTCCACTGTATAATGAGAAGAAAACTGCAACCGTGTTTTTGGTTTAAAACAGAGACTTTGCGGTGTATTTTCGTATGGTATTTATGGTTGTATTTTTGTTTTCTTAGTCTCATTTGATAGAATGGAAGAAATATTACAGAAAAAGAGGTGAATTTGAATGGTTTATCAATTAAAAGTAGCTTGAAATTGAGCTCAAAATAGCAGAAATGTTAGATTTTTGACGATGTTCAGAGTAAACAAAACACGTCACACGTCCAATACACTTCAACTGGTGGGTCTAATATGCATTCATAAATACGCTGATATTATTTATACAATTATTACAATTATGTAGTAGTAGTCTAAATAACAGTAAATCATCTATTTTTTGTGTGAATAAAATTTCAAAATAAAAAGCAAGCATAATATAAGAGGGGCCTGGAGACGTGACTAATGAACAGAGAAAATGTTTTAGTGCCAGTAATGTCTGTATGAGATAAACAAGGTAAGAAAGCCTAGGGAACGAATGGATTTGTCAGTTAAAAACAGAGTAGGGGAGTTAGTAGATGGGGAGCTGGAGGTATTGGGTAGATGGCGGGAATATTTTGAGGAACTTTTAAATGTCGATGAAAAAAGGGAGGCAGTAATTTCATGTACTGGCCAGGGAGGTACAACATCGTTTAGGAGTGAAGAAGAGCAGGATGTGAGTATAAGGGAGGTGCGTGAGGCATTACGTAGAATAAAAGGGGGTAAAGCAGCTGGAATTGACGGAATCATGACAAATGTTAAAAGCAGGGGGGGATATAGTGCTGGAGTGGTTGGTATTTGTGTTTAATAAATGTATGAAAGAGGGGAAGGTACCTAGGGATTGGCAGAGAGCATGTATAGTTCCTTTATATAAAGTGAAGGGGGATAAAAGAGAGAGTAAAAATTATAGGGGAATAAGTTTACTGAGTATACCAGGTAAAGTGTATGGCAGGGTTATTATTGAAAGAATTAGAGGTAAGACAGAGAGTAGGATTGCAGATGAGCAAGGAGGCTTTAGAGTGGGTAGGGGATGTGTAGATCAAGTGTTTACAGTGAAGCATATATGTGAACAGTATTTAGATAAAGGTAGAGAAGATTTTATTGCATTTATGGATTTAGAAAAGGCATATGATAGAGTGGATAGGGGACCAATGTGGCAAATGTTGCAAGTGTATGGAATAGGTAGTAAGTTACTGAAGGCTGTAAAGAGTTTTTATGAGGATAGCGAGGCTCAGGTTAGGGTGTGTAGGAGAGAGGGAGATTACTTCCCGGTAAAAGTAGGTCTTAGACAGGGTTGTGTAATGTCACCATGGTTGTTTAATATATTTATAGATGGGGTTGTAAAAGAAGTAAATGCTAGGGTGTTGGGGAGAGGGGTGGGATTAAATTTTGGAGAATTAAATGCAAAATGGGAGTTGACACAGTTACTTTTTGCTGATGATACTGTGCTTATGGGAGATTCTAAAGAAAAGTTGCAAAGGTTAGTGGACGAGTTTGGGAGTGTGTGTAAAGGTAGAAAGTTAAAAGTGAACATAGATAAGAGTAAGGTGATGAGGGTATCAAACGATTTAATTATTTTTTTATTTTATTAACACATCGGCCGATTCCCACCAAGGCAGGGTGGCCCGAAAAAGAAAAACTTTCATCATCATTCACTCCATCACTGTCTTGCCAGAAGGGTGCTTTACACTACAGTTATAAAACTGCAACATTAACACCCCTCCTTCAGAGTGCCGGCACTGTACTTCCCATCTCCAGAACTCAAGTCCGGCCTGCCGGTTTCCCTGAATCCCTTCATAAATGTTACTTTGCTCACACTCCAACAGCACGTCAAGTATTAAAAACCATATGCCTCCATTCACTCCTATCAAATACGCTCACACATGCTTGCTGGAAGTCCAAGCCCCTCGCACACAAAACTTCCTTTACCCCCTCCCTCCAACCTTTCCTAGGCCGACCCCTACCCCGCCTTCCCTCCACTACAGATTTATACACTCTCGAAGTCACTCTGTCTCGTTCCATTCTCTCTACATGTCCAAACCACCTCAACAACCCCTCCTCAGCTCTCTGAACAAACGATTTAAATAAAGAAAAATTGGATATCACATTGGAGAGAGGGATTATGGAAGAAGTAAATGTTTTCAGATATTTGGGAGTTGACGTGTCAGCGGATGGGTTTATGAAGGATGAGGTTAACCATAGAATTGATGAAGGAAAAAAGGTGAGTGGTGCGTCGAGGTATCTGTGGAGACAAAAAACGTTATCCATGGGGGCAAAGAAGGGAATGTTCGAAAGTATAGTCGTACCAACACTCTTATATGGGTGTGAAGCATGGGTTGCAAATGCTGCAGCGAGGAGGAGGCTGGAGGCAGTGGAGATGTCCTGTCTAAGGGCAATGTGTGGTGTAAATATTATGCAGAAAATTCGGAATGTGGAAATTAGGAGAAGGTGTGGAGTTACTAAAAGTATTTGTCAGAGGGCTGAAGGTGGGTGTTTGAGGTGGTTTGGTCATTTAGAGAGAATGGATCAAAGTAGAATGACTTGGAGAGCGTATAAATCTGTAGGGGAAGGAAGGCGGGGTAGGGGTCGTCCTAGAAAAGGTTGGAGGGGAAAGGGGTAAAGGAGGTATTGTGGGCGAGGGGCTTGGACTTCCAGCAAGCATGTGTGAGCGTGTTAGATAGGAGTGAATGGAGACGAATGGTTTTTGGGACATGACGATCTGTTGGAGTGTGAGCAGGGTAACATTGTGTGAAGGGATTCAGGGAAACCAGTTAATTGATTTAGTTGGACTTGAGTCCTGGAAATGGGAAGTACAATGCCTGCACTTTAAAGGAGGGGTCTGGGATAGTGACAGCTGGGAGGGACAATTCTCAGCTGTCGTATCTGAGCTCCTCTGCAAAGACAGTGATTATGTATGTGTGTGGTGATAGTGTTGAATGATTATGAAAGTATTTTCTTTTTGGGGATTTTCTTTCTTTTTGGGTCACCCTGCCTCGGTGGGAGACGGCCGACATGTTGAAAAAAAAAAAAAAAAAAAAAGTCTGTATTGTTTATTCCAGTCCCTATTTTGAAAATGGCCTTTTTTTTAATTTTGTGTACATAGTTGAAATCAGTAAAGGGGCAGTTTCTTGTACTCAATCAATAGACTAAAAGAAGTTCTAGTGAAATAGCTACAAGTCTGGTCAAATGGAACAAAGAAACTGGCCCAAAACTGGGCCCAAAGTGAGCGAAATCACTGATGCGTAAATATCGCAGAGACCGCTAACTTCAGGAGCACGTAATTCCGTAAGTTTTCCATTCAAATTTCAAACTTTTGGTTTCATTACCCTCTGAAAAACTCTTTTTATCATTTCATAAGAATTTTTTTTTTAAATTCTTTCACTATCAGCAAGTCTGCAAGCAGGGGGTCTCGACACTCAAAGGGTTAACAGCACATGTTAGTCTTGCAAAATACACAAGTGGCTTTCAGGAACCTAGACAGTAATTTAAAACAATATACACGTGTTCTTTTTCATTATTAAGTGCTTTAAACACATTACATTTTTTTTTTCAACAAGTCGGCCGTCTCCCACCGAGGCAGGGTGACCCAAAAAGAAAGAAAATCCCTAAAAGAAAATACTTTCATCATCATTCAACACTTTCACCTCACTCATACATAATCACTGTCTTTGCAGAGGAGCTCAGAATACGACAGTTTAGAAGTCCCTCCAAACTGCCAATATCCCAAACCCCTCCTTTAACCCTTAAACGGTCCAAACGTATATATACATTAGTACTGTTACTGCCCCAAACGTATATGTACGTTTTATTTTTCCTGACTCCAAATTTGGCACGATTGGCATGAGATGCCTGGTCAGCATAGAATGGGTCTTAACACTCGGTATGCACCATATTAAAATAATCTGGGACTACTTAGTACCTTGTGGGAGCACAAGTTAAATTGAGCGCCAGCTACAGCAAACAGCGCGGCAAACACCAAGGATTCACTGATGTCATGTCATATTAACACTCCCCTTTTAAGTGGAAAGTGATGTCGGCAGGCTGGCCGCCTGCCTGGCCACCTGGCTGGCCAGCAGCTGGTTGGCCACCTGGCTGGCTGTCTATCTCTGTCTGTCTGTATCTATCTGTCTCTTTCTCTCTATCTGTCTCTATTTCACAGGAACACATATGTAAATACAATTACACACAGTGTAAATTACCTAGGATAACTAAAAAAATCAAGACAAAGTGATATAATGTGCCTGTGATCTGCGTAATACCAGTTGGTTCATAAACTACTCTGAGACAAGCAGACAGAAAGGAGACGACACACAGACAGACAGGTTTGCCTAACAAATAAAGGGAAGCAGTGTAAGCTCATCAAATGTCATCACTGTAATTACTGGACTGATTAGAAAAGATAAGACTAACGTCACCCCTCATCAAATGTCACCAGTCATCATTAGTGGAGATCAGATGAGATAAGGCAGTGACACACATCTTACATAATGCTTCAAGGGAACTTTATTATTATTATTATGCACTACCATTATGATTATTATTATTATTATTATTATTATTCACTATCATTATTATTATTATTATTTTGAGTGCAATTTCAGTACCTAATATTATTGTCAGAACAAAGATTGGCTATGAAATCTCAAGAACTACTATAAATTGTAATTATTAAAACATAAAAATTACATAAAATAATAAAAAAACGAGAAAAAAAGTATATCGGCAACAATTCTGCAAGCGGCAGGACTCCTGCTGCAGTCAGGTGAGCATCCAGTGCCAAATTCTCCGCCTCATATCTCGGTAAGTACTGACACAATTTTTTTTTTATCCTATAACACTTAAAAAAAATGTGCTCTTTATTTCTATAAAAGTTTTTTTTTTTTTTAAATATTCGGGGCACTGGGCAAGCTAACATATATATACGTTTGGACCGTTTAAGGGTTAAAGTGCAGGCATTGTACTTCCCATTTCCAGGACTCAAGTCCAACTAAATCAATTAACTGGTTTCCCTGAATCCCTTCACAATATTACCCTGCTCGCACTCCAACAGCTCGTCAGGTCCCAAAATCATTCATCTCTATTCACTGCAACTTGCAATTGTCATGACCAATTCACTCGTTGCACAAGTCATAATCACAAAAGTAAACCCATCCCTGGCTCTATGCTGTAGATGTGTTCATGGCCAATGGCACAAAAAGTGAACCCATTATAATATGTAATAGATAGGGATGCTTTCCCAAACTGTTCCAACTCCACATTTTTTCTCATTTTTTTACCAAATGTATTCAAACTTTGTGAATGCTCATTTCATGCATGAATGAATGTTTCACATTTTTCTGGAAAAGACTGGTCAAGAACTGTACTGTAGATTTATTATTAAGTGGTTGGCTCACTGGGAAAGGAGAGGACTGGTAGCAAGGCATGATGGTGGGTGGGTAGCCTGGGAGTCACGGAAGGAGGCCCCAGCTCTGGATGAGGGAAAGGACAGGGGTGGGTTGGCTGGCACCCCAGAGGGTAGCCTGTCCTGAACCGGAGGCTGTCACTCACTGCCTCCTTCACTCCCCCAGTGTTAGTGTTAGTAAGGGTGAGAGAGGAAAGGCTCATGTGTGCTAAACATGTATAGTGGGTGAGGTGCATAACATGATACAACAGCATCCTTCACTCACCAATGCAAAAACATACAATTTCGAACACATCGAGTATTGAACGCTTCGAGTTTCGACAGCTTTTTTAAAAAATTGTCCCGAGTATTGAACGTGCCCCGTGTTTCGAACCGTGTGCGTACCAGACCTGTCCGCCCCGTGCCTGCGCACCTGCCCGCACAGGCGTCGTGAGTCAGTCTAGCTTTGTTTATCCTCTGAGTGAACATTACCCTGCGAGCTCATCCAAACATTTCACAATTAACCCTTTCGGGGTCGGTGCCGTACTAGTACGTTTTACGAGCAGGGGTTGGTGCCGTACTAGTACGCGTAAATTCTAGCGGCTTCAAATTAAGCAGGAAATGGCTGGTAGGCCTACATATGAAAGAATGGGTCTATGTGGCCAGTGTGCGCAGTATAAAAAAATCCTGCACCACACACTGCATGAGAAAAAAAAAACTGACCGTTTTTTTCGTTTAAAACAGCAACTTTGCAGTCTATTTTCGTATGGTATTTATTGATGTATTCTCGTTTTCTTGGTCTCATGTGATAGAATGGACGATATATTACAGAAATAGAGATGATTTTGAATGGTTTGACAATGACAAGTACCTTGAAATCGAGCTCAAAGTAGCGAAAATGTTCGATTTTCGCCGATGTTCAAGAGTAAACAAATCACACCATGCGTCCAATACACATCAACTGGCGAGTAATATTCTTGCACAAGTGCGCTGATATTATTTATACCATTTTTACAATGATGCAGTTGTATACATAACAGTAAATCTTCTATTTTTTGTGAGAATAAAAATTCAAAATGGAAAGCAAAAGTAATGTAAGAGGGGCCTGGAGACATGACTAATGAACAGAGAAGATGTTATTTTAGTGCCAAGAATCTCTGCCTTGTTTATTCTGGATACTATTTTGAAATTGACATCGTTTGAAATCTGTGTGAAATTGGCCAAATTGTCATTTTCTGACCACTCTTTTGGGTAGTTGAAATTGGTAAATAGGCGGTTTCTTGTACTCAATCGATAGAAAAAAATGGAGTTCTAGCGAAATAGCTATTATTTTAGTGGACTGGAACATTGGAATTGGCCGAAAATAGGGCTCAAAGTGGGTGAAATCGCCGATGAGTAAACATCTTTGAGACCGATAACTTCGCGAGAGCATAATTCCGAAAGAAGTTTTCATTCAAATTTCAAACTTTTGGTGTCGTTATGATCGCAAAAAGATTCTCTATCATTTCACAAGAAAAAAGAATGTGTTTCCAAGAAGGCCTGTCTACCCCCAAAGGGTTAATTAGTAATTGTGTTTGGTGCATCTTCTTTAAATGCGACTGTAAAATAAGCTACCATGGCCCCAAAGAAACTTCCTAGTGGCACCCCGTGGTAAAGAAAGTGAGAAACACCATAGACGTGAAGAAGTAAATAGTACAAAAATACGAAAGTGGTGTGCGACTTGTGGAGTTGCCAGGATATATGGCAAAAACAAATCAACAATCGCTTTAATCCTGGCAAAGAAAGAACAAATCAAGGAAGCTGATGTTGCAAAAGGTGTTGATATGCTAACCAAAAATAGACCACAAATAGTTGAATAGGTTGAGAAGTTGTTGCTGGAGTGGATCAAGGATAAAGAGATAGCAGGTGATAGTGAATCAGAAACTATCATTTGTGAAAAGGCAAGGCAGTTGCATGCCGATCTTGTAACGAAAATGCCTGGAACCAGTGCTGATTTTAGTGTTAGTGATTTTAAGGCCAGCAGATGCTGGTTTGACAGATATAAGAAGTACAGTGGCATACACAGTGTTGTAGGCATGGTGAGGCAGCCAGTTCAGACAAATGGGTGGCTGAAAAATTTGTAAGGAAGGCAGGGTAGGAGTCGTCCTAGAAAAGGTTGGAGGGAGGGGGGTAAAGGAGGTATTGTGGGCGAGGGGCTTGGACTTCCAGCAAGCATGTGTGAGCGTTTTAGATAGGAGTGAAAGGAGACGACTGGTTTTTGGGACCTGACGAGCTATTGGAGTGTGAGCAGGGTAACATTTTGTTAATTGATTTAGTTGGACTTGAGTCCTGGAAATGGGAAGTACAATGCCTGCACTTTAAAGGAGGGGTCTGGGATAGTGACAGCTGGGAGGGACTATTCTCAGCTGTCGTATCTGAGTGCCTCTGCAAAGACAGTGATTATGTATGAGTGTGGTGAAAGTGTTGAATGATGATGAAAGTATTTTCTTTTTGGGGATTTTCTTTCTTTTTGGGTCACCCTGTCTTGGTGGGAGATGGCCGACTTGTATAAAAAAAAAAAAAAAAACAGACTGAAAAATTCAAACCCCAACAAGTGTTCAATTGTGACAAAACAGGCTTCTTTTGGAAGAAAATGCCAAAGAGCAACTACATAACGCAGGAGGAAAAGGCACTGCCAGGACACAAGCCTATGAAAGACAGGCTAACTCTCTTATTTTGTGCTAACGCTAGTGAGGATTTTAAAGTCAAGCCTTTACTGGTGTATCACTCAGAAAACCCCAGTGTGTTCAAGAAAAACAATGTCGTCAAGGGTAGACTGTGTGTTGTGGAAAGCTAATAAAAGGGGCATGAGTCACAAGGCAAATTTTGAAGAGTTTGGCCCCAGTGTGAAAAAATACCTCCTAGAAAAAAAATTGGAACTCAAGTGCCTCCTGTTACTGGACAATGCTCCTGCACATCCTCCAAACTTGGTAGACCTAGTGTCTAGGAACTTTAGTTTCATCACAGTGAAGTTCTTGCCTCCTAACACCACTCCTCTCATCCAGCCCATGGACCAGCAGGTCATTTCTAACTTCAAAAACTACACAAAAGCAGTTTCAAAAGTGCTTTGAAGTGACCTCAGACACTGAGTTGACCCTAAGAGAGTTCTGGAGGAATCACTTCAATATCTACAACTGCATAAGCCTTGTAGGTATGGCTTGGGAGGGAGTGACTTCCAGGACTTTGAACTCTGCTTGGAGACAATTGTGGCCAGATTGTGTCCAACAGAGGGATTTTGAAGGGTTTGAGGCTGATCCTGACCCTGCCGACCATCCGCCTGTTGTGGACTCTATTGTGGCATTGGGGAAGTCCCTGGGGTTGGAGGTGAGTGGCGAGGATGTGGAAGAGTTGGTGAAGGACCACAGGGAAGAGCTAACCACTGAAGAGCTGCAAGAGCTTCATCTGGAACAGCATCAGACCACAGTTGAGAAACTTGCTTCACAGGAGGAGGAAGAGGAAGTGAATGAGGTGCCTTCTTCAGAGATTAAGGAGATTTGTGCAAAGTGGAATGATGTGCAAAGGTTTGTGGAGAAATATCACCCTGAGCAAGCTGAAACAACCCATCTCTGCAAAATGTTCAGTGACAAAACAATTTCCCATTTTAGGAACATCTTAAAGAGACACCAGAAACAGAGCACTCTGGACAGTTATTTTTTGTGACAGGGGTCCAATGACTCAAGCTGGTCCTAGTGGCCTTAAAATAAAAAGAAGGTAAGTAACCCCAGATAAGGACTTGTTACCTGAAGTCTTTATGGAGGGGGATTCCCCTTCCAAACACTAAGCCCTCCCTCACTACTCCTCCCTATCTTCCAGATGCCATCAACAATCTTCAATAAAGGTAAGTAAAAATGTTATTTTATATGTTTTTTAAATGTTTATTTATTAATAAATGTACTACACATGTATGTATGTTGTGTATGTAAAACTATAATTAATCTCTATAAAATGTCTTTTTTTTTTTTAATATTTTTGGGTTTCTGGAACGGATTACATAATTGGATTTACATTATTTCTTATAGGAAATATTGCTTCGAGTTTCGAACGTTTCGACTTTAGAACTAGCTCCTGGAACAGATTAAGTTCGAATCTCGAGGGTCCACTGCACTACATTAATGAAGTTTAGTGATATTTAATGTGGTATTGGTTAAACATCAAGTGGTACCGCACTTGAGTGATTGAACATGGGTAAAAAAAAAAAACAGCGACTACCCTCTCCAATCACACGAGTGAATTTTTACCGTACGCTGCAAAATCCTGGCAGAAACAGGGTCACTGCATATAAGCAAAATCACACAGACAACTCGTATAAAGCGAGGGATGGGTGTAATGCTATTCAGAATTATTTTTCACATTCCACAATCCATGTTCATAAAACATTCCATGTCCTCTGCCAAGAGTGTGAGCAAGTTTAGATGAAAGAAAATATCCCCACCTTATATGCTGAAAGAGAAACTGGGTTCTTGGTCAGAAACACAATGCAGGAAGCATGGCACCCCTGCTAGAGAAGAGGGTTCCTACCCTTAACCCTTTCAGGGTCCAAGGCCATTTTTGGAAGGGGTGCGGCTAGTGTCCAAGAATTTTCAAAAATTTTCTTCCGGTTATCAGCCGTTATTTCGCTTATCAGCCATATTGGACGCGTCAACCCGCGAGCCCACCAGCCACTCACCCGTTCCTGAGTCAGTGTGGCTTTGTATCTGGGTGAGTGAGGATGCTTCTGCTCATTCATCCAAACATTTCGCTATAATCCATTTTTTTGGTGGCTATTGATTAAGTGCAACTGCGAAATAAGTAACCATGGCCCCAAACAAAGTTCCTAGTAAAGTTCCTTTGGTAAAGAAAGTGAGAAACACAATGGAATTTAAGAAAGAAGTTACTGAAAAATATGAATGGTGTGCAGGTGCTGGAACTTGCCAGGAAGTATGGGAAAAACAAATCAACAATCACTTCCAACCTGGCAAAGAAAGTAGAAATCAAGGAAGCTAATGTTGCTAAAGGAGTAAATGTGCTAATGAAACAAAGGTCACCAATAATGGAAGATATGGAGAAGTTATTGTTGTTGTGGATCACCGAAAAACAATTAGCGGGAGATGGTGTTGTGGAGTCGATCATTTGTGAGAAGGAAAGGCAATTGCAATTGCATGCGGATCTCGTAAATAAAATGCCTGGAACAAGTGCTGCTGTTAGTGAATTTAGGGCCAACAAAGGCTGGTTTGAGAGATTTAAGAAGTGTAGTGGCATACACAGTGTGGTAAGGCATGGCAAAGCTGCAAGTTCTGACAAATGTGCAGCTGAAAAATTCATGCAAGAATTTAAGGGGTACGTAGAGGCTAAAGGATGCCTCCCCCAACAGTGTTCAATTGTGACAAAACAGGCCTCTTTTGGAAGAAAATGCCAAAGAGGACCTACATTACGCAGGAGAAAAAGGCACTGCCAGGACACAACCCTATGAAAAACAGGCTTACTCTTTTGTTCTGTGGTAACACTAGTGGGGATTTAAAAGTGATGCCTTTACTGGTGCATCACTGAAAATCCCAGTGTTTTCAAGAAAAACAGTGACTTCAAGAGTAAATTGTGTGTGATGTGGAAAGCAAATAATAATGCATGGGTCACAAGGCAAATTTTCAAAGAGTGGGTCAATGATGTTTGGCCCGAGTGTGAAATAATACCTCCTAGAACATAAATTGCCCCTCAAGTGCCTCCTGGTGCTGGACAATGCTCCTGCTCATCCTCCAAACTTGGGAGACTTATTGTCTGTGGACTTCAGTTTTATAACAATGAAGTTCTTGCCTCCTAAAACCACTCCTCTCATCCAGCCCATGGACCAGCAGGTCATTTCTAACTTCAAAAAACTCTACACAAAGCAGTGTTTGAAAAGTGCTTTGAAGTGACCTCGGACACTGATCTGACCCTAAAAGAGTTCTGGAGGAATCACTTCAATATCCTCCATTGCATAAGCCTTATAGGTAAGGCTTGGCAGGGAGTGACTTCCAGGACTTTGAACTCTGCTTGGAGAAAATTGTGGCCAGAATGTGTCCAAGAGAGGGATTTTGAAGGGTTTGGGGCTGACCCTGAGGACCCTATGCCTGTTGTGGAATCTATTGTCTTTGGAGAAGTCCATGGGGTTGGAGGTTAGTGGCAAAGATGTGGAAGAGTTGGAGGAGGACCACAGGGAAGAGCTAACCACTGAAGAGCTGCAAGAGCTTCATCTGGAACAGCAACAGACCACAGCTCAGGAACTTGCTTCAGAAGAGGAGGAGGAGGAGGAGGAAGAGGGAGGGAAGGAGGTGCCTTCTTCCGAGATTAAGGAGACTTGTGCAATGTGGAGAAGGGTGCAAATTTTGTGGAGAAATATCATCCTGATAAAGCTGAAACAAGCCATATCTGCAACATGTTCAGTGACAAAACCTTGTCCCACTTCAGGGAAATGTTAAGGAGACACCAAAAACAGACCTCTCTGGACAGGTATTTTGTGTGACAGGTGTGCAGTGACTCAAGCTGGTCCCAGTGGCAGTAAAAGACAAAAAAGGGAAAAGAGCTTTGATACCTAAAGTTCTTATGGAGGGGGATTTCCCTTCCAAACAAACTCTCCCCTCCCTATCTTCCATAAGCCAACAAGAGTCTTCAATAAAGGTATGTAATACTGATTTAATTGTTCATGTATTCATTTTATTTAGTTCTCATTGTTTTGTGTATGTAAAACTATAATTAATCTATAAAAAAATTATTTTTTTGTTAATATTTTTGGGTATCTGGAACGGATTAATTTTTTTTTTCAACAATTGGGCCGTCTCCCACCGAGGCAGGGTGACCCAAAAAGAAAGAAAAAATCCCCAAAAAGAAAATACTTTCATCATCATTCAACACTTTCACCTCACTCATACACAATCACTGTCTTTGAAGAGGCGCTCAGATACGACAGCTGAGAATAAGTCCCTCCCAACTGTCACTATCCCAGAACTCCCCTTTAAAGTGCAGGCATTGTACTTCCCATTTCCAGGACTCAAGTCCAACTAAATCAATTAACTGGTTTCCCTGAATACCTTCACAAAATATTACGCTGCTCACACTCCAACAGCTCGTCAGGTCCCAAAAACCATTCGTCTCCATTCACTACTATCTAACACGCTCACACATGCTTGCTGGAAGTCAAAGCCCATCTCCCACAAAACCTCTTTACCCCCTCCCTCCAACCTTTTCGAGAACGACCCCTACCCCGCCTTCCTTCCCCTACAGATTTATACGCTCCAAGTCATTCTACTTTGATCCATTCTCTCTAAATGACCACACCACCTCAACAACCCCTCTTCAGCCCTCTGACAAATACTTTTAGTAACTCCACACCTTCTCCTAATTTCCACATTCCGAATTTTCTGCATAATATTTACACTACACATTGCCCTTAGACAGGACATCTCCACTGCCTCCAGCCTCCTCCTCACTGCAGCATTTGCAACCTATGCTTCACACCCATATAAGAGTGTTGGTACCACTATACTTTCGTACATTCCCTTCTTTGCCTCCATAGATAACGTTTTTTTGTCTCCACAGATACCTCAACGCACCACTCACCTTTTTTCCTTCATCAATTTTATGGTTAACCACCTCCTTCAAAAACCCATCCGCTGACATGTCAACTCCCAAATATCTGAAAACATTTACGTTTTCCATAACCCTCTCTCCAATGTGATATCCAATTTTTCTTTATTTAAATCATTTGATACCCTCATCACCTTACTCTTAACTATGTTCACTTTCAACTTTCTACCTTTACACACCCTCCCAAACTCGTCCACTAACCTTTGCAACTTTTCTTAGAATCTCCCATAAGCACAGTATCATCAGCAAAAAGTAACTGTGTCAACTCCCATTTTGCATTTAATTCCCCATAATTTAATCCCACCCCTCTCCCCAAAACCCTAGCATTTACTTCTTTTACAACCCCATCTATAATATATTAAACAACCATGGTGACATTACACATCCCTGTCTAAGACCTACTTTTACCGGGAAGTAATCTCCTTCTCTCCTACACACCCTAACCTGAGCCTCACTATCCTCATAAAAACTCTTTACAGCCTTCAGTAACTTACTACCTATTCCATACACTTGCAACATTTGCCACATTGCTCTCCTATCCACTCTATCATATGCCTTTTCTAAATCCATAAATGCAATGAAAACTTCTCTACCTTTATCTAAATACTGTTCACATATATGCTTCACTGTAAACATTTGATCTACACATCCCCTACCCACTCTAAAGCCTCCTTGCTCATCTGCAATCCTACTCTCTGTCTTACCTCTAAATCTTTCAATAATAACCCTGCCATACACTTTACCTGGTATACTCAGTAAACTTATTCCCCTATAATTCTTACAATCTCTTTTATCCCCCTTCCCTTTATATAAAGGAACTATACATGCTCTCTGCCAATCCCTAGGTACCTTCCCCTCTTTCATACATTTATTAAACAAAAATACCAACCACTCCAGTACTATATCCTCCCCTGCTTTTAACATTTCTGTCATGATCCCGTCAGTTCCAGCTGCTTTACCCCCTTTCATTCTACGTAATGCCTCACGCACCTCCACCACACTCACATCCTTTACTTCTTCACTCCTAAACTATGTTGTATCTCGATGGCCAGTACATGAAATTACCGCCTCCCTTTTTTCATCGACATTTAAAAGTTCCTCAAAATATTCCCCCCATCTACTAACTCCCCTACTCTGTTTTTAACTGACAAATCCATTCGTTCCCTAGGCTTTCTTACCTTGTTTATCTCCAAAAAAATTTCTTGTTTTCAGCAAAATTTCTTGACAAAGCCTCTCCCATTCTTTCATCTGCTCTTCTTTTGCACTCTCTCACCACTCTCTTCACCTTTCTTTTACTCTCCATATACTCTGCTCTTCTATTAAACTTCTGTTTTGTAAAAACCTCTCATAAGCTACCTTTTTCTCTTTTATCACAACCTTTACTTCTTCATTCCACCACTCACTCCTCTTTCCTCCTGCACCCACCCTCCAATAGCCACAAACTTCTGCCCCACATTCTAATACTGCATTTTTAAAACTATCCCAACTCTCTTCAACCCCCCCACAACTCATTCTTGCACTAGCCCACCTTTCTGCCAATAGTTGCTTATATCTCACCCTAACTTCCTCCTCTCTTAGTTTATACACTTTTACCTCTCTCTTACTTGCTGTTGCCATTTTCTTTTTGTCCCATCTACCTTTTACTCTAACTGTAGCTACAACTAAATAATGATCCAATATATCCGTTGCCCCTCTATAAACATGTACATCCTGAAGCCTATCCATCAACCTTTTATCCACCAATACATAATCTAACAAACTATTTTCCTTACGTGCTATATCATACCTTGTATATTTATTTATCCTCTTTTTCATAAAATATGTATTACTTATTACCAAACCTCTTTCTACACATAGCTCAATTAATAGTTCCCCATTTACATTTACCCCTGGCACCCCAAATTTACCTACTACTCCCTCCACAACATTTTTACCCACTTTAGCATTAAGATCCCCAACCACAATTACTCTCTCACTTGGTTCAAAACTTCCCACACACACTCAACATTTCCCAAAATCTCTCTCTCCTCTACACTTTATAAATAAGAAATATTTACACTTACCTTGGAGGAGATGTTAGTTTAATTAGTTTGATGGAGGAGATGCTGGCAGAGGTTTAGGGTGGTGGAAGATAAGCAGGGCGGCATATGTTCAGTGGCTCTATATTCCTCCAACATCGGAGAGTTACTTTCATGTGCTTTTTTATCGCTTAACCCTTTCAGGGTCGAGAGGCCCTCTCCCAAACTCGTTCTCAGGGTCGAAAATTTTTGGGAAAAAAAAATAACTTTTATGAAATGATAAGAGAATCTTTTTCCGATCATAATGACACCAAAAGTATGAAATTTGATGGAAAACTAATGGAATTATGCTCTCACAAAGTTAGCAGTATCGACGATATTTACGCATCGGCAATTTCGCCCAATTTGAGCCCTATTTTCGACCAATTAAAATGTTTCAATCTACTAAAATTACAGCTATTTCGCTAGAATTCCATTTGTTCTATCAATTGAGTACAAGAAACCGCCAATTTACCGATTTCAACTACCCAATAAATTGGTCAGAAATTGGCAATTTGGCCAATTTCACACAAATTTCAAAAGATGCCAATTTCAAAATAGGGTCCAGAATAAACGACACACATTCCTGGCACTAAAATAACATTTCATCTGTTCATTAGTCACGTCTCCAGGTCCCTCTTACATTACTTTTCCTTTCAATTTTGAATTTTTCTTCTCACAAAAAATAGAAGATTTTCTGTTATGTATACTACTGCATCATTGTAAAAAAACGGTATAAATAATATCAGCGCACTTGTGCAAGAATATTAGGCTCACAAGTTGATGTGTATTGGATGCATGGCGTGATTTGTTTACTCTTTAACATCTGCAAAAATCGAACATTTTCGCTACTTTGCGCTCAGTTTCAAGGTACTTGTCATCATGAAATCAATCAAAATTATCTCTATTTCTGTAATATATCTTCCATTCTATCAAATGAGACCAAGAAAACGGGAATACAACCATAAATACCATACGAAAATAGACTGCAGAGTCGCTGTTTTAAACCAAAAACACGGTCGGTGTTTTTTTTTTCCTCATTATGCACTGTGGTGCAGGATTTTTTTTATACTGCACACACTGACCGCACAGACCCATTCTCTCACATCTAGGCCTACCAGCCTGTTTCCGCTTGATTTGAGGGCACTAGTACGGCAAAAACCCTGAAAGGGTTAATTGCTTAACTTACTTGCTACACTGTTAATGCTACACTGTTAATGCTACACTTTATTGCTGGCTGGCGCTATAGCCTTTATTGACTCCTGCTGCTTTAATATCGTACATATCGTAGAATCACTGAAGGCACATTCTCCTCTCTCTCTTCCTCCTCCACTTTGGTACTTTGCCATGAGTTTTTTCTTGAATTCTATTACGTTTCTCACCTTCTTTACCAAAAGGCTGGCACTAGGAGCTTTCTTTGGGCCCATGGTGGCTTATTTAGCAGTTGCAAGCACAAAAAACAATGGATTATTATGAAATGTATCTTATGAACCCGAGGGGTGATGGTCACTCTCCCATAATCAATGCCACACTGTCTGTGGTGGTCGGAGGCAGGCTGGCTTTGTTTACGGCCTGACGCTGGGAGAAGGGCCAGATTCGTACTGTACCGCTGCCGAATCGTGAAAAAAATCTTGAACCTTGAGTATTTTTCGCCAAAAAAAGGCGCTGAAAGGCGAAATTCACGAAACACGATGCCGCTGAAACTCGGGGGTCCACTGTATTTACATGAAAACTCACCAAGTGATGTCAGTCTATAAGAGGGTTTACTGTACTACCACTAATTGCACTGTTGCTATCAGATAACATTGCCATGCAATAACACTTATGTTCTATTACCAAAATACAACTAAATAACCTCTCAAGTAAGCTATGAAATAGAGGTACATTTTTCATGGATATCAATTTTGTACACATGACCCAATATGTTCACCTATTAATACATCACATCTTGAATCAGACCTGTGACAACTCATCAGTTTATCTACATAAAGCCCAATTCCTCACCACACTACTTAGCATGATAAAAGAATTTAAGAATTACACACCTTACCTGTCAAAAGTTTCAAAATGGAGCACATACATGCTTCATGTATTACCTGCCTAAAAATGTAATTAAAATCTGTGATAACATACTTATTAAGAGCATCCATTTCTGAGTACAGTGCTTCCATCTCCTCAACAGGTGGGTTGCTTGCACTTCTTGCTGTAGTCACACCTTCATCTGGTGTAGCATTTTCTGGTCTGTTCTCACAAACAGAATCAGTTTCCATAACACCTGAATCTCTCACTGGCTCAGCTACCTGAAATGTAAAATATGCATAAGTTAAAAATTACATGTAATGGGATACTCATATACAATACAGTTTAAGCATAAAAAACTAGAATTTCCTTAGAATATTCCTTGGTAGAATATTCCTTGGTGGTCAGCAACCACCCAGGGAGGTACTACCGTCCTGCCAAGTGAGTGTAAAACGAAAGCCTGTATGCATTTGTTTTACATGATGGTATGATTGCTGGTGTCTTTTTTCTGTCTCATAAACACGCAAGATTTCAGGTACGTCTTGTTACTTCTACTTACATTTAGGTCACGCTACGCAAACATGTACACGTTTATGTATACACACTCATCCGAGTTTTCTTTGATTTTATCTTAATAATTCTTGTTCTTATTGCTTTTCCTTTCATATCCATGGAAAAGTGGAATAAGAATCTTTCCTCCGTAAGCCATGCGTGTCGTAAAAGTCAACTAAAATGCCGGGAACAATGGGCTAGTAACCCCTTTTCCAGTATAGCTTACTAAAAAGAAAAAGAAGAAAACCGTCAAAGTGGGATGTTTGAATGTGCGTGGATGTTGTGCAAATGATAAGAAAGAGATGATTGTAGATGCTATTTAAAGAAGCTGGATGTCCTGGCTTTAAGTGAGACAAAGCTGAAAGGGGTAGGAGAGTTTCAGTGGGGAGAAATAAATGGGATTAGGTCAGGGGTTTCAAATAGAGTTAGAGCTAAAGAAGGAGTGGCAATAATGTTGAATAATCAGTTATGGCAGGTAAAGAGGGAATATAAATGTATAAATTAAAGGATTATGTGGAGTAAAATACAGGTTGGTTGTGAAAAGTGGGTTATAGTAAGTGTTTATGCACCTGGAGAAGAGAGAAGTGTAGAGAAGAGAGAGAGATTTTGGGAAATGTTGAGTGTGTGGGGAGTTGTGAACCAAGTGAGAGTAATTGTGGTTGGGGATCTTAATGCTAAAGTGGGTCAAAATGTTGTGGAGGGAGTAGTAGGTAAATTTAGGGTGCCAGGGGTAAATGTAAATGGAGAACCATTAATTGAGATATGTGTAGAAAGAGGTTTGGTAATAAGTAATACATATTTTATGAAAAAGAGGATAAATAAATATACAAGGTATGATATAGCACGTAAGGAAAGTAGTTTGTTGGATTATGTATTGGTGGATAAAAGGTTGATGGGTAGGCTTCAGGATGTACACGTTTATAGAGGGGCAACGGATATATCGGATCATTATTTGGTTGTAGCTACAGTTAGAGTAAAAGGTAGATGGGACAAAAACAAAATGGCAACAGCAAGTAAGAGAGAGGTAAAAGTGTATAAACTAAGGGAAGAGGAAGTTAGGGTGAGATATAAGCAACTATTGGCAGAAAGGTGGGCTAGTGCAAGAATGAGTAGTGGGGAGGTTGAAGAGAGTTGGGATAGTTTTAAAAATGCAGTATTAGAATGTGGGGCAGAAGTTTGTGGCTATAGGAGTGTGGGTGAAGGAGGAAAGAGGAGTGAGTGGTGGAATGAAGAAGTGTGTGATAAGAGAGAAAAAGGTAGCTTATGAGAGGTTTTTACAAAACAGAAGTGTTAATAGAAGAGCAGAGTATATGGAGAGTAAAAGAAAGGTGAAGAGAGTGGTGAGAGAGTGCAAAAGAAGAGCGGATGAAAGAATGGGAGAGGCTCTGTCAAGAAATTTTGCTGAAAACAAGAAAAAATTTTGGAATGAGATAAACAAGGTAAGAAAGCCTAGGGAACGAATGGATTTGTCAGTTAAAAACAGAGTAGGGGAGTTAGTAGATGGGGAGCTGGAGGTATTGGGTAGATGGCGGGAATATTTTGAGGAACTTTTAAATGTTGATGAAAAAAGGGAGGCGGTAATTTCATGTACTGGACAGGGAGGTACAACATCGTTTAGGAGTGAAGAAGAGCAGGATGTGAGTATGGGGGAGGTGCGTGAGGCATTACGTAGAATGAAAGTGGGTAAAGCAGCTGGAACTGATGGGATCATGACAGAAATGTTAAAAGCAGGGGGGAATATAGTGCTGGAGTGGTTGGTATTTTTGTTTAATAAATGTATGAAAGAGGGGAAGGTACCTAGGGATTGGCAGAGAGCATGTATAGTTCCTTTATATAAAGGGAAGGGGGATAAAAGAGTGTAAAAATTATAGGGGAACAAGTTTACTGAGTATACCAGGTAAAGTGTATGGCAGGGTTATTATTGAAAGATTTAGAGGGAAGACAGAGAGTAGGATTGCAGATGAGCAAGGAGGCTTTAGAGTGGGTAGGGGATGTGTAGATCAAGTGTTTACAGTGAAGCATATATGTGAACAGTATTTAGATAAAGGTAGAGAAGTTTTCATTGCATTTATGGATTTAGAAAAGGCATACGATAGAGTGGATAGGGGAGCAATGTGGCAAATGTTGCAAGTGTATGGAATAGGTAGTAAGTTACTGAATGTGGCAAATGTTGCAAGTGTATGGAATAGGTAGTAAGTTACTGAATGTGGCAAATGTTGCAAGTGTATGGAATAGGTAGTAAGTTACTGAAGGCTGTAAAGAGTTTTTATGAGGATAGTGAGGCTCAGGTTAGGGTGTGTAGGAGAGAGAGAGATTACTTCCCGGTAAAAGTAGGTCTTAGACAGGGATGTGTAATGTCACCATGGTTGTTTAATATATTTATAGATGGGGTTGTAAAAGAAGTAAATGCTAGGGTGTTGGGGAGAGGGGCGAGATTAAATTATGGGGAATTAAATGCAAAATGAGAGTTAACACAGTTACTCTTTGCTGATGATACTGTGCTTATGGGAGATTCTAAAGAAAAGTTGCAAAGGTTAGTGGACGAGTTTGGGAGGGTGTGTAAAGGTAGAAAGTTGAAAGTGAACATAGATAAGAGTAAGGTGATGAGGGTATCAAACGATTTAAATAAAGAAAATTGGGTATCACATTGGAGAGAGGGATTATGGAAAAAAAAAATATTTTCAGATATTTGGGAGTTGACGTGTCAGCGGATGGGTTTATGAAGGATGAGGTTAACCATAGAATTGATGAAGGAAAAAAGGTGAGTGGTGCGTTGAGGTATGTGTGGAGACAAAAAACGTTATCCATGGAGGCAAAGAAGGGAATGTACGAAAGTATAGTGGTACCAACACTCTTATATAGGTGTTAGGCATGAGTTGCAAATGCTGCAGCGAGGAGGAGGCTGGAGGCAGTGGAGAAGTCCTGTCTAAGGGCAATGTGTGGTGTAAATATTATGCAGAAAATTCGGAGTGTGGAAATTAGGAGAAGGTGTGGAGTTACTAAAAGTATTTGCCAGAGGACTGAAGAGGGGTTGTTGAGGTGGTTTGGTCATTTAGAGAGAATGGATCAAAGTAGAATGACTTGGAGAGCGTATAAATCTGTAGGGGAAGGAAGGCGGGGTAGGGGTCGTCCTAGAAAAGGTTGGAGGGGGTAGAGGTGGTTTTGTGGGCGAGGGGCTTGGACTTCCAGCAAGCATGTGTGAGCGTGTTAGATAGGAGTGAATGGAGACGAAAGGTTTTTGGGACATGATGATCTGTTGGAGTGTGAGCAGGGTAACATTTTGTGAAGGGATTAGGAAAACCAGTTACAGTAATTGAGTTAGTTGGACTTGAGTCTTGGAAATGGGAAGTACAATGCCTGCACTTTAAAGGAGGGGTCTGGGATAGTGACAGCTGGGAGGGACTATTCTCTGCTGTCGTATCTGAGCGCCTATGCAAAGACAGTGATTATGTATGAGTGTGGTGAAAGTGTTGAATAATGATGAAAGTATTTTTCTTTTTGGGGATTTTCTTTCTTTTTGGGTCACCCTGCCTCGGTGGGAGACAGCCGACTTGTTGAAAAAAAAATAATAAAATAATAAAATAAAAATAATAAAATAAAATAATAAAATAATAAAATAATAAAATAAAATAATAAAATAATAAAATAATAATAAAATAAAAATAATAAAATAATAATAATAAAATAATAATAATAAAATAATAATAATAAAATAATAAAATAATAATAAAATAATAATAATAATAAAATAATAAAATAAAATAATAATAAAATAATAATAAAATAATAAAATAATAATAAAATAATAAAATAATAATAATGTAATAATAATAAAATAATAAAATAAAATAATAATAATATAATAATAATAATAAAATAATAATATAATAAAATAATTAATATAAATTAATAATAATAATAATAATAATATAAAATAAAATAATAATAATAATAATACAGTGCAACCTCGGTTTTCGTGATTAATCTGTTCAAAAAATCTGACGATAAACCGAACCGTACGAAAACGGAAGCAATATTTCCCATAAGTAATGTAAATCCAATTACTCCGTTCGAGACACCCAAAAATATTAAAAAAAAAAAAATACATTTTACAGAGAATAAACTATAGTTTTACATACAAACTAGGGCATACGAAAACCGAGGTTCCACTGTAATAAGTTTCCTTGAAGCATGGTGTAAGACGAGTGTCACTCCACTGCTGACAGTGCAGCAGTGGAGTGACATTTGATGAGTGTGCACTGCCTTGCCTTTATTTGTTTTCACTGTTAAACAAACATATGTCTGTCCATCTGTGTCTAGCTCTCTGTTTATCTCTGTCTCTGCTTATCTGTCTTTCTGTCTCAGAGAGGGACTTGTGAACCAACAGGTATTACACACGATGCAGAGATGCATAGTAGTCAAGTCTGATTCCTGAACAAGTGAAAATGCGTATTACAGTGGTCCCTCGTGTTTCGGTAGGACCGATTATCAGTTATTTCGTGTTTCGGTTACTTTTTTCGGTCTGCTTCCCTCGTGTATCGGTTATTCCCTCGTGTACCGGTCCGTACCAGACCTGCCCGCCTCGCCACACAGCACGCCAGTCTAGCGTTTTTTACACTTGAGAGAACATTACCCAGCGCGCTCTTTCAAACATTTCACAAAAAAATTACTGTTTATTGCTGGTTTAGTGATTGTCACTGTGAAATAAGTCACCATGCGTCCAAAGAAGCTTCCTAGTGGCACCCCTGTGGTAGCAGGCATGCAGTGAGTGTAGCATTCATGCAGTGAGTGTAGCATTCATGCAGTGAGTGTAGCATTCATGCAGTGAGTGTAGCATTCATGCAGTGAGTGTAGCATTCATGCAGGGAGTGTAGCATTCATGCAGGGAGTGTAGCAGGCATGCAGGGAGTGTAGCAGGCATGCAGGGAGTGTAGCAGGCATGCAGGGAGTGTAGCAGGCATGCAGGGAGTGAGCATGGGGAGCATGCAGGGAGTGTAGCAGGCATGCAGGGAGTGTAGCAGGCATGCAGGGAGTGTAGCAGGCATGCAGGGAGTGTAGCAGGCATGCAGGGAGTGTAGCAGGCATGCAGGGAGTGTAGCAGGCATGCAGGGAGTGAGCAGGCATGCAGGGAGTGTAGCAGGCATGCAGGGAGTGTAGCAGGCATGCAGGGAGTGGCAGGCATGCAGGGAGTGTAGCAGGCATGCAGGGAGTGTAGCAGGCATGCAGGGAGTGTAGCAGGCATGCAGGGGAGTGAGGTAGCAGGCATGCAGGGAGTGTAGCAGGCATGCAGGGAGTGTAGCAGGCATGCAGGGAGTGTAGCAGGCATGCAGGGAGTGTAGCAGGCATGCAGGGAGTGTAGCAGGCATGCAGGGAGTGTAGCAGGCATGCAGGGAGTGTAGCAGGCATGCAGGGAGTGTCAGGCATGCAGGGAGTGTGCAGGCATGCAGGGAGTGTAGCAGGCATGCAGGGAGTGTGCAGGCATGCAGGGAGTGTAGCAGGCATGCAGGGAGTGTAGCAGGCATGCAGGGAGTGTAGCAGGCATGCAGGGATGTAGCAGCATGCAGGGTGAGGATGAGCAGGCATGCAGGGAGTGTAGCAGGCATGCAGGGAGTGTAGCAGGCATGCAGGGAGTGGGGATTGCCCTTCCAAACACTAACCCCTCCCCATGTCCTCCTCCCTATCTTCCAGATGCCAGCAACTCTCTTCAATAAAGGTCTACCTGGAGTCTACCTGGAGAGAATTCCAGGGGTCAACGCCCCCGCGGCCCGGTCTGTGACCAGGCCTCCTGTTGGACCAGAACCTGATCAACCAGGCTGTTACTGCTGGCCGCACGCAGTCCAACGTACGAACCACAGCCCGGCTGATCAGGTACCGACTTGAGGTGCCTGTCCAGTGCCTGCTTGAAGACAGCCAGGGGTTTGTTGGTAATCCCCCTGATGTATGCTGGGAGGCAGTTGAACAATCTTGGGCCCCTGACACTTATTGTAATGTCCCTCAATGTGGTAAGTAAATGTTATTTATTATTCTGTTATTTATTATGTGGTAGTATTTATAATTACACGTGTGTGTTAATAATGTTGTTTTGTGTATGTAGAACTATAATTAAAATGTATTTTTTGTGAATATTTTTGGGTTGAACGGATTAATTGATTTACATTATTTTTTATGGGAAATAAGGTTTCAAGTTGAGGTCTAGCTCCTGGAATGGATTAAGACCGATAGTCGAGGGACCACTGTACTTGCTAGTTATGCTTATTATGCATTATATCTACAAGCACAGTATAGCACTTTGTCTGAATTTTTTGGGTTATCTTAGGTAATTTACACTATATATATTTGTATTTATGTTTTTTTATTAACACATCGGCCAATTCCCACCAAGGCAGGGTGGCCCGAAAAAGAAACTTTCGTCATCATTCACTCCATCACTGTCATGCCAGAGGGGTGCTTTACACTACAGTTATAAAACTGCAACATTAACACCCCTCCTTCAGAGCGCAGACACTGTACTTCCCATCTCCAGGACTCAAGTTCAGCCTGCCGGTTTCCCTGAATCCCTTCATAAATGTTACTTTGCTCACACTCCAACAGCACGTCAAGTATTAAATACCATTTGTCTCCATTCACTCCTATCAAATATGTTGTGTGGGGTTCAAGAGAGATAAATAGGTTGTCAAAGGACACTCCTTATAGGATGGTTACAGTATATTTACAAGTCTGTGAGAGGAGGTGTACCCACACCTCTTGCCTGAGTGTAGGTCTATCGCGTAGTGAGGGCGATGCCTCTGCGTGGGCATACACATGCGCACAAGCCTCTGACGTCACACACAAAAGGGACTGGCTATGTAAGCTAGGAAGACTCTGATACACTACACAAATGTATACATATTTACTGACACGACAAATACGCTCACACATGCTTGCTGGAAGTCCAAGCCCCTTGCACACAAAACCTCCTTTACCCCCTCCCTCCAACCTTTCCTAGGCCGACCCCTACCCCGTCTCGTTCCATTCTTTCTACATGTCAGAACCACCTCAACAACCCCTCCTCAGCTTTCTGGATAATAGTTTTGGTAATCCCGCACCTCCTCCTAATTTCCAAACTCCGAATTCTCTGCATTATATTCACACCACACATTGACCTCAGACATGACATCTCCACTGCCTCCAGCCTTCTCCTCGTTGCAACATTCATCACCCATGCTTCACACCCATATAAGAGTGTTGGTATAACTATACTTCATACATTCCCTTTACTTCCATGGACAAAGTTCTTTGTCTCCACAGACTCCGAAGTGCTCCACTCACCCTTTTCCCCTCATCAATTCTATGATTCGCCTCATCCTTCATAGACCCATCTGCTGACATGTCCACTCTCAAATATCTGAATACATTCACCTCCTCCATACTCTCTCCCTACAATCTGATATCCAATCTTTCGTCACCTAATCTTTTTGTTATCCTCATCACCTTACTCTTTCCTATATTCACTTTCAATTTTCTTCTTTTACACACCCTACCAAATTCATCCACCAACCTCTGCAACTTCTCTTCAGAATCTCCCAAAAGCACAGTGTCATCAGCAAAAAGCAACTGTAACATCTCCCACTTTGTATTTGATTCTTTATCTTTTAACCCCACACCTCTTGCCAAGACCCTCGCATTCACTTCTCTTACAACCCCATCTATAAATATATTGAACAACCACTGTGACATCACACATCCTTGTCTAAGGCCCACTTTCACTGGGAAATAGTCCCCCTCCCTCCTACACACACTAACCTGAGCCTCACTATCCTCATAAAAGCTCTTCACTGCTTTCAGTAACCTACCTCCTCTTCCATATGTTTCACTCTAAACACTTGGTCTACACACTCCCTACCTTTCCTAAAGCCCCCTTGTTCATCTGCTATCCTGCTCTCTGTCTTACTCTTAATTCTTTCAATAACAACTCTACCATACACTTTACCAGGTACACTCAACAGACTTATTCCCCTATAATTTTTGCACTCTCTTTTGTCCCCTTTGCCTTTATACAAAGGAACAATACACGCTCTCTACCAATCCCTAGGTATCTTACCCTCTTCCATACATTTATTAAATAACAGCACCAACCACTCCAAAACTATATCCCCACCTGCTTTTAACATTTCTATCTTTATCCCATCAATCCCAGCTGCCTTACCCCCTTTCATTCTACCCACTGCCTCACGAACTTCCCCCACACTCACAACTGGCTCTTCCACACTCCTACAAGATGTTATTCCTCCTTGCCCTATACACGAAATCACAGCTTCCCTGTCTTCATCAACATTTAACAACAACTCAAAATATTCCCTCCATCTTCCCGATACCTCTAACTCTCCATTTAATAACTCTCCTCTCCTATTTTTAACTGTCAAATCCATTTGTTCCCTAGGCTTCCTCAACTTATTAATCTCACTCAAAACTTTTTCTCATTTTCAACAAAATTTGTTTACATCATCTCACCCTCTCTCTCATTTGCTCTCTTTTTACATTGCTTCACCACTCTCTTAACCTCTCTTTTTCTCTCCATATACTCTTGCCTCCTTGCATCACTTCTACTTTGTAAAAACCTCTCATATGCTAACTTTTTCTCCCTTACTACTCTCTTTACATCATCATTCCACCAATTGCTCTTCTTCCCTCCCACACCCACTTTCCTGTAACCACAAACTTCTGCTGAACACTAACACTACATTTTCAAATCTACCCCATACATCTTCGACCCCACTGCCTACACTCATTAGCCCATCTATCCTCCAATAGTTGTTTATATCTTACCCTAACTGCATCTTCTTTTAGTTTATAAACCTTCACCTCTCTCTTAGTTACTGCTTATATTTTCCTTGTATCCCATCTACCTTTTACTCCCACTGTAGCTATAACTAAAAAGTGATCTGATATAACTGTGGCCCCTCTATAAACATGTACATTCTGAAGTCTACCTGTGAAATAGAGACAGATAGACAGACAGAGATAAAGAGATACAGACACAGAGATTGACAGAGACAGACAGCCAATCAGCCAGTCTGTCGAACACGTATTATACATTCCAGAATTTTTTCTTTTAACTAAGGGCATAGGTTATAGGACATTCTGGCAGAATGACACTACCAGTGGTACCAAAATAGAAAGTGTTGCACAAATGTTGTGCATGGGTTATTATTGAGGTTTTTTATATTTCCTCGACCACTTGTGGCCACATCCACCTCAAAGCCACTAAACTCGAGGTCAACATCACTTTCCACTTAAAAGGGGAGTGTTAATACGACATGACATCAGTGAATCCCTGGTGTTTTCCGCACTGTTTGCTCTAGCTGGCGCTCAATTGACCTGGTGTAGCCACAAGGTGCTAAGTGGTCCCAGATTTTTTAATACTGCACACACCGAGTGTTAAGACCCATTCAATGCTGACCAGGCATCTCAAACCAATCATGCTATTTTTGGAGGCAGGAAAAAAAAAACAGATCTATGTTTGGAGCGCTAGCAGTAAGAATGTAGATCTACGTTTGGACAGTTAAGGGGTTAAAATCACTAAGTGTCCCTCTAGTCTTAACGCCATAGTAATACTAATAGAATGTAATAATAATCACTCTTGGGCACATTAAATGTCTTATTTTACGCTAGTATAGACATTTTCGTTAATTCACATATGTACAGTGGGCCCTCGGATTTCGTGATTAATCTGTTCCAGAGGGCTTAACTTAAACTGAAAATAACTTAATCAGAATCTATTTTCCCCATAAGAAATAATGGAAATTCAATTAATCCATTCCAGATGCCCAAAAGTATTAAAATAAATATTGTTTACACATTAACTTACACAGTACATGTAGTATATATAAATTACAACTAAGACATACAACAGTGTAGTAACTTAACACTTACCTTTATTGAAGAGTTGTTGATGTGTGGAAGATGGAAGGAGGGGGGAGGAAGTAGTATGCTAGTGTTTGGAAGGGGAATCCCCTTCCATTTACACTCCCTGCTTTCCTGCTGCACTCCCTGCACCCCTACTCCACTCCACTCCCTGCACCCCCTGCTACACTCCCTGCACCCCCCTCTACACTCCCTGCACCCCCTGCTACACTCCCTGCACCCCTGCTACACTCCCTGCACCCCCTGCTCTCACTCCCTGCACCCCTGCTACACTCCCTGCACCCCTGCTACACTCCCTGCACCCCTGCTACACTCCCTGCACCCCTGCTCACTCCCTGCACCCCTGCTACACTCCCTGCACCCCCTGCTACACTCCCTGCACCCCCTGCTACACTCCCTGCACCCCCTGCTACACTCCCTGCACCCCCTGCTACACTCCCTGCACCCCCTGCTACACTCCCTGCACCCCCTGCTAGCACCCTCTGCACCCCCTGCCACCCCTGCTCCACCCCCTGCTACACTCCCTGCACCCCTGCTACACTCCCTGCACCCCTGCTACCTCCCTGCACCCCTGCTACACTCCCTGCACCCCCTGCTACACTCCCTGCACCCCTGCTACACTCCCTGCACCCCTGCTGCACTCCCTGCACCCCCTGCTCCTCTGCACCCCCTGCTACACTCCCTGCACCCCCTGCTACACTCCCTGCACCCCCTGCTACACTCCCTGCACCCCTGCTACACTCCCTGCACCCCTGCTACACTCCCCTGCTCACCCCTGCACCCTGCCACCCCTGCACCCCTGCTACCCCTGCTACATCCCTGCACCCCTGCTCACTCCCTGCTGCACCCCTGCTGCCCCTGCTCAATCCCTGCACCCCTGCTACAATCCCTGCACCCCTGCTACAATCCTACCTGCTCCCTGTGGAGAAAATTCTCCAAATGAGGGGGGTACCTACCCTTTCTGCCCTTAGAAAGGGCTCAACCCTTTCCGGCCCTTAGAAAGGGCCAGACGGCGAGTCTAGCATCCTGATCAACAACCTACTGGTCAACAGTATAATTGAAAACATATGGACGGACCCAAACAGCCAAGAGTCACGTAGTAGCTGACCAGGGTTGCAACATATGTTAATGTAATGAGTGACAGACATTGAGATATGTTACTCTTTACCTTAGCAGGGAAGAGATCTAGAAAACTGTTATTTCCATTACTAAACTTGCCTTTATAATCTTGTGCTCTAGTGATCGAAATATTTAGAGAACACGAGCTCTTGAATTGCAAATTGTTGCAGTGGGTTGCAAGTGTTGAAATTTAGCTGACCTCAGCGATGCCGCTTGACCGGGCTGCGGGCTGCAGGAGAGGGTAGATTGCTTTAAGATACCTAAGGGGAAAGGCTTACGGCGCGGTGTATGACCTGACAAAGGAACATTAGTCGTACACGTCCGTTCTCCCTCAATCTCCACTAACGTTGGGAAATCGGATAAGAATTCTGTTCCAGCGCATTTAGTGTATAAAATCGTGGTATATTCAGAAGTGTGCGCAGCTTCTTACTACTGCAAAAAGACTGACATTAAAGAACGTAAAGGGACAATGAGTTTGCGTCGTCTAACATGGCAGTGACTCTTCAGCAGCGTTCTTCAAACAAGACAACGATATCCGGGTGTGAATTAAGGGTCCGTTACAAATACCCAGGTAAGTCTGCTTAAACCTAGATGCCACCTACTGCGCAGTTAGGAAAGCATAATTTGCTTTAGGCAGATTTATTATATCACCCGGTGACTCGTGGGTGTTCCGCCCAAAAACCGTGAGTAAACCGCCTTTCAGTCTGTCAAATGACTGAGATATGGGCATATGCTCCTTTGGGGCAATAATTATAAACTCACACTTAATACTTTACCTTACAGCCCTGTGGAGAATGAGGCCATGGATGTATCCTCTGTGAAGGTGTTGGGGACGGCTGCAAAATCTTGGATTCATCAATAAGCTAAGTATTAGCAACACATACAGTCCATGTAATCGTAGGAGCACATTCCTCCCCCCTGCTACACCCCCTGCTACACCCCCTGCTACACCCCCTGCTACACCCCCTGCTACACCCCTGCTACACCCCTCACCCTGCTACACCCCTGCTACACTCCCTGCTACACTCCCTGCTACACTCCCTGCTACACTCCCTGCTCCACACTCCTGCTACACTCCCTGCTACACTCCCTGCTACACTCCCTGCTACACTCCCTGCTACACTCCCTGCTCCACACTCCCTGCATCCATGCTACACTCTTTACCACAGGGCTGGCACTAGGAGCTTTTATTGGTCCCATGGTGGCTTATTTAGCAGTTGCAAGCACTAAAAATAATGGAATAAAGACAAAATGTATGGTATGAATGCGTGGGTGGCGCTCACGTGCTGGTAAACAATGGCACAGACTCTGGATGGAGCGATGTGCCGTCCTAGGGCACGTGTACGCATCCAAGACTAATGGAGTTCTCCGAGCGAATCATCGTTTACCGAACCATTATTTTTACGGAAAAATGTATTGTCTTCTGAATTTATCGTTATCTGACGTCAACGAAATCCGGGGGCCCACTGTAGTATGTTATTTTCTCCAAAATTATATAAGAAACACATTACATATCATATAAACATGCTATGTTTATATGCTATGGAGGTGTGGTAGCTGGGCGGAGGGAAAACATTACGTTTTCTCTGGTCCAGCACCAGAAAAAACATTATGAATCTGCGTTTGGCCCAGTCACTCCCCTTAACACTCCGCTTTTGTTTACAGTTCTCGGCATGAATTATTCATTACTTCTCCCTTCGTTTTATCATGGAATCTAAAGGTAGTTGTTAGAAACAATTAAATTCAGTTAACAGGGTATGTTGATGGTAATAATATGGCTCTGGGCCGCATTAAATATAGTATAGCTATGTAGGTAGGTGTAGCCCAGGCAGGCTACACCTACTGGCTACCTACACTGACTTCCTACAAATAAATACTACTCACCTCTCATCCAACATTAAGGTTACACATATTTTAATGTAAATAATGAGTGTACTGTACGTGTATTTTATCTCTCTGGGCTGCTTTAAATATCGTATATTAAGTTTGGGACGGGGAGCCAGGGCTACCTACACCTGACTTCCTACAAACTAGTACTACTCACCTCTCGCCCTACATTAAGACTACAGTACAAATATTTTAAGGTAAGTAATGAATGTACTGTGTATGTATTTTACTTTGTGTTTCTTAATGCCTAGTTCTTTTACTAACTTAATACAAGTTAGTGTAAACTTGTTGTCTAGGATTTTTATACATTTATAAGTGGAAAAAAATGGCATTCTGCTTTCCGACAACGTCTGCTTTCCGGCGATAGCCTGGAACCTAACCTGCCATACAAGTGGGGCCCTACTGTATAAACATTTAAAAATATACCAGAACTGTTATAAATGGAGCAAAGGTGACATTAAAACAATATTAAAGACGGTTGACACAAACTCACTACCATTATAGTATGCTCCTCACTTAGGGACGAATTCGTTTAACGACGTGGCCTCAGGAACCGAACTCCGTCGTTAAGTGAGGAGAGGCTGTATACAGTAGGGTCCCACTTATATGGCAGATTAGGTTCTAGGCTACTGCCAAAAAGTGAACATCGCCAAAAAGCAGAAAGCCATTGTTTTCCACTTATAAATGCATATAAATGCCAGATAAGTTTATAGTAACATATAACTAGGCATTAAAAACAATAAAAAGTAAAATACACACACAGTACACTCATTACTTACCTTAACCCTTTCACTGTCAGTGACATATAGGTACGGCTTACAAGCCAGTGCTGGCGACGTATTAATACCCCAAAATTCTACCGGCTTCAAATCTAGAAGGAGAAAGCTGGTAGACCTACATGTGAGAGAATGGGTCCGCATAGTCAGTGTGCACAGTATAAAAAAAAATCCTGCAGCACGCAGTGCATGAGAAAAAAAAAATGACCATGTTGTTAGATTAAAATGCCAACTTTCAGGTGTATTTTCCTATGGTGTTTATGGTTGTATTCTCGTTTTGTTGGTCTCGTTTGATAGAATGGAAGATATATTACAGAAATAGAGATGAGTTTGATTGGTTTCACGATGAAAAATACCTTGAAATTGAGCTCAAAGAAGCGGAAATGTTCGATTTTTGCCAATATTCAAGAGTAAACAAATACGTGTCTAACAGGACAGTCCAATACGCAGTCACAAATGAGTTGACATTATTTATACAATTATATAATTGTGCAGTAGTCTGCATAACAGTAAATCTTCTAATTTTTGAGTGAATAAAAATTCAAAATGGAAAGCAAGAGTAATATGAGAGGGGCCTGGAGACATGACTAATGAACAGAGAAAATGCTATTTTAGTGCCCGGAATGTCTGCTTTGTTTATTCTGAACCCTATTTAAAAATTGGCATCTTTTAAAATTTGTGTGAAATTGACCAAATTGCCAATTTCTAACCACTTTACTGGGTAGTTGAAATCGGTAAATGGTCGGTTTCTCGCACTCAATTGATAGAACAAATGGAGTTCTAAAGAAATAGCTATGAGTTTGGTCGACTCAAACAATTTAATTGGCTGAAAATTCGGCTTAAAGTGGGCGAAATAACTGATGTGTAATCACCGAGAGCATAATTCCGCAAGTTTTCTATCAAATTTCATATTTTTGGTGTCATTACCACCAGGAAAAGATTCTCTATCACTTCACAAGAATTTTTTTTTTTAAATTCTTCAACACAGAGTTCAGGATCAGGGGTCTTGACAGTGAAATAGTTAAAATGTAGGGTGAGAGGCAAATAGTATTTATTTGTAAGAAGTCAGGTGTGGGAGGTATAGTAGCCAGCCAGGCCAGGCCAGGCCAGGCCAGGCCAGGCCACTCCACCCACACATAATAAGGCCTCTCCTCACTTTATGACAGTTCCGTTCCTAAGACCACGTCAGCAAACAAATTCGTTGCTAAGTGAGGAGCACTGTTTTAATGTCACCTTTGAACCATTTATAACATTTCTGGTATATTTTTAAATGTTTATACAGTACAGTAGACTCCCGAGTAACGGTCTTAATCCGTTCCAGGAGCTAGACCTCGAGACGAAAACTTCGTAATTCAAAACCTTATTTCCCATAAGAAATAATGTAAATATAATTAATCCGTTCCAGACATCCAAAAATATTCACAAAAAATTAATTTACATTCATAAAACAATTATAAATAGTACATATATATAAAGAAGTTGTAGGTAGTAGGTTGGTAGACAGCAACCACCCAGGGAGGTACTACCGTCCTGCCAAGTGAGTGTAAAACGGAAGCCTGTAATTGTTTTACAAGATGGTAGGATTGCTGGTATCTTTTTTGTGTCTCATAAATATGCAAGATTTCAGGTATGTCTTGTTACTTCTACTTACACTTAGGTCACACTACACATTCATGTACAAGCATATATATACACACCCCTCTGGGTTTTCTTCTATTTTCTTACTAGTTCTTGTTCTTATTTCCTCTTATCTCCATGGGAAAGTGGAACAGAATTCTTCCTCCGTAAGTCATGCGTGTCGTAAGAGTCTACTAAAATGCTGGGAGCAAGGGGGTAGTAACCCCTTCTCCTGTATACATTACTAAAGTTAAAAAGAGAAACTTTTGTTTTTCTCTTTGGGCCACCCCGCCTTGGTGGGAAACGGCCAATTTGTTGAAAGATATAAAGTAGTACATTTAATTATAATTAAACATTTAAAATAACATTTACCTACCTTTATTGAAGATAGTTGCTGGCATCTGGAAGATAGGGAGGAGGAGCGAGGGAGGAGGGAGGTGCTAAGTGTTTGGAAGCATCCTTGATTTCTTTCTCTTTGCCAGGATAGTGGTGATAGTAGACATGTTTTTTTCCGTACATCCTGGCAAGCTCACTCACACGTACGCCACTCTCATATTTTTCAACAATCTCTTTCTTCAGTTCGATGGTGTTCCTCACTCTTTACCACAGGGGTGCCACTAGGAAGCTTCTTTGGACCCATGGTGATTTATTTCACAGTGACACTCACTAAACCACCAATAAACACAACAAATGTATTGTGAATGTTTCAAAGAGCACGCTGCGTATTGTTCACTCAAGTGTAAACAACGCTAGACTGGCGTCCTGTGGGGCGAGGCGCGCAAGCGCAGGCAGGCGGACAGGTCTGGTACGGACCGCTACACGAGACAAATATTGGCCATAAAAAGCAACCTTTACACGAAATAACCGTTATTCGGTCGGACCGTTACTCGGGGGTCTACTGTACTGTACTGTACTATATTGAAATAAACAAGAGGAAATCAGCTCTAATATACATTATTTAGGTATGAATACTGGACAGAGAGCCCGTTATAAGTCCGAGGCTTCGGTAAACGAGTACGTCACTAAGTGAGGACAGGCTGTATACTTATACATGGAAGGCGATCAAGGATCTGATCCCAAATCGGCACACTGCTATAACAAAATACTGGAGAGAGAGAGAGAAAGATGGAAGAATTTGTAAAATAAACCCAGTGATAAAAAGTAATGCCATGTGCACAATACAAGAACACTATGAACATCTATGGGTCCAAACTGTTTAACACTCCACCACATGATATCAGAAATATTGCCAGAACAATTGTAGAAGTTTGTCAAGAGGAAATTGGATTTGTACTTTTGCAAAGTGCCAAATCCATCAGGCTGTCATGGATATGTAGACCAGTAAGCAACCAGCAGTAACAGCCTGGTTCATCTAGCAAACACCAAATAAACCGGGCCCACAGCTGGGCTGCGAGAGACGGAAAACTCTAAAGCCTTCAAAGATATATCAAAGGATATTTAACCATACTTGCTGGGAGAAAAGGGGTTTAGTAGCCCCCTGTATATAAATTACTAACTTAAAAAAAAAACTTTTTTTTTCTTTTTAGGTCACCCTGCCTCAGTGGGATACAGCTGGTTTGTTTGGAATTTTTTTTTTACCCATACTACATATACAGATTCTAAATGATTGAATGAATTACAAAACAAAAATCCTTCATTTTATATGGGTTCACTATATACTTCAATTTGTTTTATGCAATCTATGCAGTTGTTCAAAAAATATTAAGTTTCCTATAAGGGAGAATTAGGTGTTTATGATCTGACCAAGATTACTGCAGCTGCTGATGGGCTTGGAATGCATCACACAAATAACCCGCACATAGGAGAGAGGAGCTTACAGTGACATTTCGGTCCGACTTGGACCATTTACAAAGTCACACTAACAGAAAGGAGAGGAGGAGGCAGTATATATAGGCAAGCAGACAGGGACAGGACAAGAGAGGTAGTAGGAAAGGAAGTAGAGAGGTAGTGGTTGCTGGTGGTCATCGTCGTAGTACTACTACCTCTACTTCCTTTCATACTACCTCACTTGTCCCGTCCCTGTCTACTGGATTATATATTCTGCCCCTTTCACTCTTTTCTGTTAGTGTGACTTTGTAAATGGTCTAATTTGGACCGAAATGTCATCATAAGTTCCTCTCTCCTATGTGTGGGTTATTTGTGTATTGTTCCAGTCACAGTATTGTGCCTTTTTCTTATTTATTTTGAAATACATCTATTGCATAAATCATAAAACAAAGGATATGTACAAATGAAGACCCAACACCAAAATCTTAATAAAATAAAAAAAAACATACTACACAAGAAACGAAGATGAAATAACAACTGGCTTGGCTTACACTAGCAGCTTGATCGCTATCTGGTGTAGACTCTCCAGATGGAATAGTTTCTTCTCCCAAGCGAAGTCTTTGGTCCAACTGGTCAAGAACTGCAGAGGCCCGATCCAGCATAGTTCGAGCTTGATTCAGGCGTACACCAGAAGAACTCGGTCCTTGTGTTGGAGGAACTTTAGAAATCAAAAAAGGAATTTATAAAAAAAATTACAAATACAAAACACTCACAATATATGAAACCTAACATTCATGTACAGATGTATGTATTTCAAGTATATTATCACTAAAATTTATTAAAACATAATTAATGAAACTATCAGAGTAAGTACAGACTTTCATACAAGTTAAAATGACAATATAATTGAAATTACTTTTAAGATCACCAAATAATTAAGCTATATTAAATACAGAACACGTTCATCTGGTCGTTTTCTCTTGCCTGATCAATTAAAAACAAAATGTCATCTTTGCAAGATGATAATGCATAAAGTTCAGTGATTCCTTGCAACCATTTCTACATCACACATCAAATATGTCTTACAGCTAAAGAAAGATTTAATTTAAATCAAAGGTAGTTCACATAAGAAAAAGGAAGTTTAACTATATGATTTAGCCAGCTAAAATCGCTAAGAAGCAAAACTCAAGGATGAGCCAGACTGCAATAGCCAAATAGGCTGGAGGGCCACTAGCAACAATGGTCTAGTTGATCAGGCAGTCAGCAAGTAAGTCTGGCTGGCCTCAAGTCAGGCTGCACGAGTACAATCTTTGAAACCAGTCATATCAAAGGTACGAGACCAAGAGGCTGTGGCATAATTGATTAAAATAGCAACAGTTTTGCATGTGATGAAAGCAGTCACACTGTGACAAAGTTTAATAGTGAAGCCCATTTATACAACTGATGTAACAGACATTGTACCTAGAATTTTTAGCAAAGAATTTCTTTACATATGGGCAACGGGGGTATCCAAAAACACTAAAATAAATGTGAAAAAGAGGTGGAATGATCCATTTAGGAGTTCAAAAGAAGAGATGACAAAGTTATTTCAAAGTTAAGAGACAGAACCTAGAGTTAAATTCCTTTTAAAAAACTACAAATATGCCCTTACCCAAAAGACTTTTGATCATCTAGAAACCATAGATTCCTCATATACCACCAGCATGGATTCCGTAACAATATGTTCAGCCTGGATAAAAAAATTACATCAAATACTGACAAATATGCAGCTAAGACACATGCAGTACTAGGCAATTCCCAAATTCACCTTATGAAGGGTGATACTAAATTTGTCAGTGAAAAAAAACCTACACAAATGTCACTGTCTATAATATACAACTATTACTACCACCAACATTATTGCCCAAAACACACCAATACTTTCACATCTCAAGTTTTAACTACATACAGTGGTACCTCGAGTTACGATGGTCCCCAAAATCGCCCTTTTATGTAAGTTTATTTTTTTAAATGCTTTTGTAAGTATATTTTTGGGGGTGTAAAAGGACTAGTCTATTTTACATTATTCCTTATGGGGATAAATTCGTTTGGTAATGGCACTTGAACAGCATTCTCGAACGAAAAAATATCGTAACTCGAGGTACCACTGTATATTGGTTCTACTTGTCCAAGACATTGCAACCAAAATAGGAAACCTTACCCTGCTACACCCAACCTTACCCCACTTTATGCATGTTTTACCTCTCTCAGTATTAAGCTGATAAAAGCTCCACAGAGAAAACAATGCAATAAATATCCTAGAACTGCACATTTGTCTAGCTTGCATGTTTGACCTTATAAACCTTTCAGACATACATGAAAAAATGACAAATATTAGACAGAAAGGAAGGCTGAGTGGACTGCATTTTCTTATTACACAAGTTTTTATACAAGTCACACAAAAGGGAAAAATTGCAAAATTACCATTTTTTTTATTAACACATCAGCCGTTTCCCAACGAGGCAGGGCAACACGAAAAAGAAGAAACACTTTCATCATCACTCATTCCATCACTGCCTTGCCAGAGGCACTCCAACACCACAGTTCAAAATCTACAACTTATATCCACCCCTCCTTCAGAACACAGGCACTGTACTTCCCACTTCCAAGACTCAAATCTGTCCTGCTGGTTTCCCTGAATCCCTTCATAAATGTTACTTTGCTCACACTCCAAAATCACAAAGTCCTAAAATCCAATTGTCTCCACTCACTCCTATCTAACACGCTCACGTATGCTTGCTGGAAGTCCAAGTCCCCCGCACACAAAACCTCCTTTACCCCCCTACCTCCAACCTTTCCCAGGCCGACCCCTACTCCGCCTTCCCTCCACTACAGATTTATACGCTTTCCAAGCCATTCTATTTTGCTTCCTCTTCCAAATGTCCAAACCACTTCAACATCCCCTCCTCAGCCCTCTGGATAATACTTTAAATAACCCCGCACCTCCTCCTAATTTCCAAACTATGGATTCTCTGCATTACAGTGGACCCCCGGTTTTCGTAATTAATTTGTTCCAGAATGCAAGTGCCGCTACCAAATGAATTTGTTCCCATAAGGAATAATGTAAATTAGATTAGTCCTTTTAGACCCCCAAAAATACACTTACAAAAGCACTTACAAAAATACACTTACATAATTGTTTGAGTTTGGAGCAGTACGAAAACCAGGGGTCCACTGTATATTCATACTGCACATTGCCACTGCCTTAAGCCTTGTTGCAACAGTCACTACCCATGCTTCACACCCCTTTAAGAGTGTTGATATAACTATTTCCCTTTTTGCTTCCATGGATAACGTTCTCTGTCTCAACAGACTCCTCAGTGCACAACTCACCTTTTTCCCCTCATTAATTCTATGATTCACCTCATCTTTCATAGACCTATCTGCTGATAAGTCCACTCCCAAAAATCTGAATACATTCACTTCCTCCATACTCCTTCCCTCTAATCTGATATCCAATCTTTCATTACCTAAATTTTTTGTTATCCTCATCACCTTACTCATTCCTATGTTCCCTTTTAATTTCCTTCTTTTACATACCCTTCCAAACTCATTCACCAACCTCTATAATTTATCTTCAGAATCTCCCAGAAGCACAGTGTCATCAGCAAAAAGCAACTGTGACAACTCCCTCTTTGTGTTAGAGTTTTTATCTTTTAATCGCATGCCTCTTGCCAACACCCAAGCACTCACTTCTCTTACAACCCCACCTATAAATATATTGAACAACCATGGTGACATCACACATACCTAAGGCCTACTTTTACTGGGAAATAATCTCTCTCCTACAAACTAACCTGAGCCTCACTATCCTTGTAAAAGCTCTTCACTGCTTTGAGTAATCTACCTCCTATTCAATACATTTGCAACATCTGCCACATTGCCCCCTATCCACCCTTTAACATGCCTTTTCCAAATCCATAAATGCCACAAAAACCTCTTTACCTTTATTTAAATATTGTTCACCTACACGTTTCATTACGAACACTTGCTTTACATACCCCCTACCCTTCCTAAAGCCTCCTTGTTCCTCTGCAATCCTGCTCTCCATCTCACTCTTAATTTTTCAATAACAACTTCACCAGGTATACTCAACAGGCTTATTCCCCTATAATTCTTACACTCTCTTTTGTCCCCTTTGCCTTTATACAAAGGAACTATATATATATACTCTGCCAATACCTAGGTACCTTACCTTCATTACATTTATTAAATAAAAGTACTAACCACTCCAAAAAATATATCCCACCTGCTTTTAACATTTCCATCATTATCCCATCAATCACAGCTGCTTTACCCACTTTCATTCAACCCACTGCCTTGTGCACTTCCCCCACACTCACAACTGGCTCTTCTTCACTCCTACAAGATGTTATACTTCCCTGACCAATACACAATCCTAGCTTCCCTATCTTCAACATTTAACAGTTCCTCAAAATATTCTCTCCAACTTCCCGATACCTCTAACTCTCCATCTAATAACTCTTCTCTCTTATTTTTAACTGTCAAATCCATACATGCCTTAGGCTTTCTCAACTTATTAATCTCACTCCAAAACTTTTTCTTATTCTCAACAAAATTTGTTGACAGCATCTCACCCACTTTCTCATTTGCTCTTTTACATTCCTTCACCACTCTCTTAACCTTTCTTTTTCTCTCCATATACTCCTCCCTCCTTGTATCACTTTCTACTTTGTAAAAACCTGTCAAATGCTACCTTTTTCTCTCTTACTACTCTCTCTACTTCAAAATTCCACCAATCACTCTTCTTCCCTCCCGCACCTCCTTTCCTGTGACCACAAACCTCTGTTGAACACTAACACTACATTCTTAAATCTACCCTGTACCTCTTCAACCTCACTGCCTATTCTCCCACCTGCCCACCTTCCTTCCAATAGTTGTTTATATCTTACCCTAACTGCCTCCTCCTTTAGTTTATAAACTTTCACATCTCTCTTACTTGCTGATTCTATTCTCCTTACATACCATCTACCTTTTATTCTCGCTGTAGCTACAACTAAAAAGTGATCTGATATATCTGTGGCCCCTCTATAAACATGCACATCCTGAAGTCTACCCAACAATCTTTTATCTACCAATACATAGTCCAACAAACTACTGTCATTATGCCCTATATCATTTCTTCTATACTTATTTATCCATTTTTTTCTTAAAATATTATAACCAAACCCATTTCTATACAAAATTCAAAGGCCCCCTTTATCATTTACACCTGGCACCCCAAACTACTGACGACACCCTCTCTAACTGAATCCCTTCATAAATGTTACTTTGCTCACACTCCAACAGCACATCGTCATAAAAAAATCATTTACCATCAATAAAGTAATAATTAAATTATACAAGAGCCTAATTAGTGTAGTCTCTATACTTTGATCATTAAGTATATTAACCTAAAGGTAGGAACAAACTCCAACAATCCTTCGTTTGATGATGATGCCAAAATAACGCAAAAACAAACTGAAGGGGACATAAGGTGGTTACACAAAAACTGAAAATATCAAACACATAGGTATCATAGTTTATCCCAAATAAAAACAGAATTATGAAACTTTGAGATGAGAAAAGGACATTGAAGGCAACAGTAGTGTTAAGAAACCAATACAAAGACACTGTAAATGCTGTGTCTATTTCATAATTAAAACCCATTCTTGAGTACGTAGCAAAGGTGTGGAACCCTCACCTGTTCACACAGTGAACTCAAAAGTCCAAAGGAGTGTATCCAAACTGGTGCAAAGATAAAGAGTAACTAATTATGAAGAAAATTCCAAACTTAGGTCTTCTGTCTCTGAAAGAACGAAGAACAGGAGGGGATATAAAATGCAATATTCCAGAGTGAAGTCAGGTTGAAATTTATGTACTGTATACAAATGAGCCAGGCAGAAATTCTTAAATACTTCAACATACTAATGGGTAAGAAATAGAATGATGTAGATGTCACTGGAATCACTCTGACACAGATTCAAATGAAGAGATGACAGTTTTTCACACCAGTCTGTTAAAGGAGGCAAAACCAAGAGCTAGTGCTAGGCTCCTCTCCTACGCACTCAAATAGTAATTAGTCTTGTTCTTAGTGAAAGCAAATAATGTTTAATATTTGCGATGGACAATGCTGTGGCGAGAACAATCCAGAATGAACCAAAACACTGTTTAATGTCATCTTCAATTTGTGAGTTATTTGTGAATCTAATCCTTCATCATAACTTTGAAAATCTCCTTAGTTTCACCATTAGGTGGTTATTACTAAAAACCTATTAAAAAGTAACAAATTATCACTGACATTAAAGCCAAAAAGATAGTAAATAAATTTCAATAAATAAAAAAATTTTGCTGCTGAAGTCTGATCAATTACAGTAGACCCCTGCTTAATGAATATTTGCTCAACATAATTTTGATAAATGACTGAAAACTTATGACCATTCCTCTGCTTAACAACCACCACCTTCTCATACAACCAAATTCCCGGAGGCAGATCCTCGAACCCATTCCCATCAATTAATGATATCTGACTTGTTCAACAATCAAATATGAAGGTGACATTCACGGTTTTTGTAACAACCTCTTTAAATAATGCTCTAAACTCGTGTAAAATGATATTCATAATAACAGATTGATCTGAAGAAAACAGATTTGAGCATGGAAAATCTAATACGCATATTTTGAATGGAATCTAATTGGTCTTTAATTTAAGTGTCTTAAGCCAAAACAAAATAGACACCTGGCCAGACGAAACAAGATTGATTTTGTTATTTTTCGGACCAAATTCATTTTTTATAATCACATGGTATGTGTAGTAAGCTCATTTTTTTTTAGTAAACATTAGCCAAGAAATTTGCAATCTGCAAATAATATAATATAACCAAGCCGTAGATCTATGCCTTGTCCACAGGGTCCAAGAATTAAAAAAAAAAAAAATTTTGTATGAAATGGTAGAGAATCTTTTTCTGAAGGTAATAAAACAAAAAGTACAACATTTGATACGCAGGCATTCCTGGCACTAAAGTAACATTTCCTCTGTTTATTAGATACGTTTCCTGGCTTTATAGATGAATTCCATATTGACCTTTTATTTACATAAAGAATTTTTATTCACACCAAAAAATAGAAGATTTACTGTTATGCAATATTGTAATAATTGTATAAATAATATCAGTGCATTCATGAACGTATATTAGACCCACCAGTTAACGTGTATTGGATGAATGACATTTGTTTACTCTTGAAGATCGGCAAAATTGAACATTTTCATTAATTTGAGCTCAATTTCAAGCAATTTTCAGTACTAAAACCAATCAAAATCATCTTTATTTCTCTAATATATCTTCCATTCTCCATGGGGAAGTGGAACAAAATTCTTCCTCCGTAAGCCATGCGTGTCTTAAGAGGCGACTAAAATGCCGGGAGCAGCAAGGGGCTAGTAACCCCTTCTCCTGTATACATTACTAAAGTTAAAAAGAGAAACTTTTGTTTTTCTTTTTGGGCCACCCTGCTTTGGTGGGATTCGGGCAGTTTGTTAAAAGAAAAGATCTTCCATTCTATCAAATGAGACCAAGAAATCGTGAATACAACTGTAAAAACCATACGAAAATACACTGCAAAGTCAGTGTTTTAATCCAAACACAATCAGTTTTTTTCATTATGCACTGCATGCTGCAACACCACATAGATCCAGTCTCTCATATCTAGGCCCAAATTTACCGCTCACAGCTTATCCGAGCAAGCTGAGCTCACGGCGTAGAACTACGGCTTGGACCCTGTGGACAAGGCGAAGATCTACAGATTGGACCCTCTAAGGGTTAAATATCACTTAAAGTGGTTCATAGTGACATTCATAAGACAGAAAACAGAATTGGGTAGGTGGAACCCAATAATCATATTTTGGACATGTCCTATGCTTTGTTTTTGACTGAAGCATCTAGCACCAAGTCTAATTAGATTGAAAGATATTTTTTTTGGACCAAGTCATAAGGAGATTGAAAAAAGATATTTTTTCATATTTTTTTTTGTGTTATGCATTCATAAAATATAATACGTACAGTGGACCCTCGGTTTTCGTTTATCTCCGTTTTCGCCGATTTCAGTTTTCGTGCACTTTTTTTGTGGAAATACTGGCTCCGTTTTCACCGATTGGCTCCATTTTCGTCGATGGTACGGAAACTGTCCAGTGCCCAGTGCGCATACAAAGCCCACAAGCCTGCCTCCCACACACACACATTCTCAGGCAGTGTAGCATTGTTTCTGGTCCAGTGAACATTATCCTGAGAGTTCATACAAAACATTTCTTAACAATCCATTGTTTTTGGCCCTTTATTATTGTGTGTGACTGCTAAATAAGCCACCATGGGCCCAAAGAAAGCTCCTAGTGCCAGTACTTTGGTAAAGAAAGTGAGGAACACCATAGAATTAAAGAAAGAAATCATAGCAAAGTATCAAAGTGGAGTCGATAAAGGCTATAGCGCCAGCCAGCGATAAAGTGTAGCACTAACAGTGTAGCAAGCAAGTTAAGCAATTAAGCGATAGAAAAATGACGACACGAAACTTAACTCCTCCATAGTTGTTTGAGGAATATAGGGGCACTGACAAGAATGCCGCACTCTGCCACCATCTCCTCCAAGTGTAAATATTTCTTATTTATTGATTTAGTTGGACTTGAGTCCTGGAAATGGGAAGTACAATGCCTGCACTTTAAAGGAGGGGTCTGGGATAGTGACAGATGGGAGGGACTATTCTCAGCTGTCGTATCTGAGCGCCTCTGCAAAGACAGTGATTATGTATGAGTGTGGTGAAAGTGTTGAATGATGATGAAAGTATTTTCTTTTTGGGGATTTTCTTTCTTTTTGGGTCACCCTGCCTTGGTGGGAGATGGCCGACTTGTTGAAAAAAAAAAATATATAAATTAAAGTGTAAATATTTCTTATTTGTAAATTAAAGTGTAAATACAGCGGTACCTCGGTTAACGATATTTTTTCGTTCCAGAATGCTGTTCAAGTGCCATTACCAAACGAATTTATCCCCATAAGGAATAATGTAAAATATATTTACAAAAGCATTTAAAAAAATAAATTTACATAAAAGGGCGAGTTTGGGGACCATCGTTAACCGAGGTACCACTATTTCTTATTTATAAATTACGTACATTGTTTCAGTGTGAATAGTGGTGGTGCCTCCACCACCACCACATGTACGGCTTATGGTCAGTGGCCCTTATAAACCCAACAACAATAACACTATCACCAGTCCTCACATTCGTAATGGCATATTTTATTCATTCTAGAGTATATATCACGTTTCTATGTTATTAATATTGTTTATTATGTCATACTAGATGAATTGTGATAGATAAATAAGCCGTAGAGCTGATATTAGTGTCAAATTGAAACATTTTGTTCTGCCTCCAAACAAACTCCCCTCCCCCTCTCCTCTCCATCTTCCATACACCAACAAGTGTCGCCAATAAAGGTAAGTGTGATGTTAAATGTTCATTTATACATGTTATTAGTGCTTCATATTTATTTGTCATTCTTTTCTGTATGTAAATCTATATTTAATCTCTAAAAAATTATTTTTTGTTAATACTCCTGGGTGTCTGAAACAAATTAATTTAATTTACATTATTTCTTATAGGGAAAATGGTTTCAGTTTTCGCTGATTTCAGTTTTAGCAGAGCCCTATGGAACGGATTAAACACTAAAACCGAGGGTCCACTGTATAACATTACTTAGCCTCTACAAAACAATGGACCCACCTCTGGCAAATAAATCTCTCAAATTTCAGCAATAAAAACAATTGGAATTAGGTAATGAATATCATTCCAATTTTTTGCTTAGTAAACCTTTTCTCCATTCCCTATCTAGATCATTAAGCAGTGGGTCTACTATAATATGAAATAGTAACTGAGATTCTTAGGCCTACAAGCACAAATTACAGGGGTACTTTTAAAACTTTCTAATTTATATTTTTATCAGCCAAAAAGCTTCGGCTTCCATATCTACATATAATGCTTAAATCTAATCACTGCATTTTTAATGCAAGTGTATCAAAGAAATATATCATGCAAATGTGAAACACTTGCATAATTCATGTAACCATCAGTTTTGCAATCTCCAGTAAATTCTTTAAAAGATAACAAGTCATTTAAGAAATTAAGATTTTTTAATTGATTATTTTAACTTCAAATGAAGCATTTAAAGCTGCAAAAGCTTCCTTGTGAATTAAATTTAATTTTCCCCATTAATTTTAATGCCATAATACACAAACCCAATGGTTCATTATCTTCTGGAACAACAAATGATCCAAGGAGGACTTGAGCACCCTCTGGAGGCTGTTGACGTCGGTGATGGTGATGGTGGTGATGATGGTGATGGTGGTGGTGATGGTGACCATTAGGAGATCCAGTGCCAGAAGAACTCGCGCCTCCGTTGCCACTTCGACTGTTAGCCTGAGGAGGGGCCCGCATCACCAGATGCACTACCTTTTCATGTACATCTGCAAGAATTTCACATTTATACAATGGGTTGAATAACAGTTGCAAATCATTTTATAAACATAAATATGTTAAATAAAAAATCCAACATGACAAACTAGATACAAAAGTGTAAAAGATATTACACAAAACACTGCAAGTAAAAAAAAATTTACTATATTCATCAAACCAATGAGAAATGTATCAACAGTTACCTAGTATTCGAAAACTAACCCAAAAGGTTTTTTCGGGTTTATAGAACAAAAGTTAGAGATAAGATAGGTCCCCTTAAAAATAACTTTGGGCATCTTACTGACAAGGAGAATGAAATGTGCTCTATTTTTAATAACTATTTTCTCTCGGTTTTCACACAGGAAGACATTAACAATATCCCAGTAATTAACTTTTATAGTGGGCCTAAAGAAGATAAATTATGTAATATCACAGTCACTAGCGAAATGGTTATGAAACAAGTAGACCGACTGAAACAAAAGAAATAAATCACCGGGTCCTGATGAGCTTTTTTCAAGGGTTCTTAAGGAATGCAAAATGGAACTTTTGTGAACCATTAACTAATATTTTTAATTTATCTCTTCAAACAGGTGTAGTGTCTGATATGTGGAAGATGCCTAATGTAATTCCTATATTTAAAGTAGGGGACAAGTCATTACCTTCAAATTACCGCCCAATAAGCCTGACCTCAATTGTAGGCAAATTACTAGAGTTAATTATAGCAAGACAGTGATGGAGTGAATGATGATGAAAGTTTTTCTTTTTCGGGCCACCCTGCCTTGGTGGGAATCGCCGATGTGTTAATAAAAAAAAAAAAATATAAGAAGCCATCTGGATAATTATTATTATTATAATCAAATAGAAGCGCTAAACCACAGGGGTTATACAGCGCTGCAGGTTATTGTAGGATGCAGGGAGAGTGAGTTGTAAGAGGGAGATGGACGATTAGTAGGGTATGGAGTGCAAGATGACGGTGGGTAGTGCAGGGGTGGAGGGTAGCAAGAGATCGAGGTAGAAGGGACTGAGGGAGGT
>WNWK01011046.1:0-66694 GCA_009830355.1 Cherax destructor | reverse complement strand
TTTTTCCAGCTTCGAAAAAGGCAAATTCAGACCAACATAGGCCAAAATCAATCAAACTTTTCTCTAAGACTGATCAGCGTTCAAGATATAAGCATGCATCTAAATAATTAAGAAGTTTTAGTAGAATTCTTTGCAATAACTACCTTTTTTTACAGTGGTCTCGAAAGTATATAGATATGTGCCCATAAATATACGTTATGTAGGTTTAATCTAAGATAACCCCGTAAAGTCAAACAATAATTTATTTCCGATCAGAAGAGACGTTGCTCAGTTATTTCACAGAAAACAATTTGACCAACAAATGATTTAATATAACCGAAAATCGACCGACGAAGTTCAAGAAAAACCTAACTGTACTAAAAGCTTAATGACGTTTAAAAAAAGATATTCTTCAGTTATTGCACAGAATCCAACAAAATTTGTACCACACACCCCCTAAACCTAATAGAACTTTTCATTCTTTTCAAGAGATGGGGGGAAAATTTGGGGTTGAGGTTCACAAATACATTTCTGAAATATTTCATCCCTAATTTGAGGGGAAAGGGCAAAATAAGCATCAACAATTTATTGTACTTCCAATATGTTAGTTGTACCTCAGAGATAGGTGAGATTTTAGACACTAGGCTGCACCATGTCTCTCTATGAGACACATACACACACTTTCCCAACCACAAAGTCGGGCCTATCAAATATTACAACATAAAAATTAATACCAATAATGTTGGTTCTAAGAACAAGATCGCCAACCACATAGATACCCATCAATTACACAAGCCAGGAGAACCGGGTTTAGAGCAGGTCACTCTTGCCTGTCCCAGTTACTGGACCCTTATGACAAGGTCCTGGATGCTGTAGAGGGTAAACAAAATACAGATGTAGTATACACAGACTTTGCAAAAGTTTTGACAAGTGTGACCATGGTGTAATAGCGCACAAATGAATAACAGGAAAAGTTGGTAGATGAATCTATAATTTCTGACAAATAAAACACAAAGAGTAATAGTGAACAGAGTAAAGTCTGAGGCAGCTACAGTGAAAAGCTCTGTTCCACAAGGCACAGTACTCGCTCCCATTCTATTCTTCATCCTCATATCTGACATAGACAGAGATGTAAGCCATAGCTCCGTGCCTTTGTGGATGACCCCCGAATTCCATGACAGTGACCCTATGAAAGACACCGCAAGACTCCAAGAGGACATCAACCAAATCTTCAAATTGGCCACCAAAACAATATGAAGTTCAATGAAGACAAATTTAACTACTCAGATATGTAAACTTGAGGAAATTAAAACTGTATCAGGGTATACAAAAATTCTAACCATACAATAGAGCGAAAAAGAATGTGAAGAACCTGGGGGTGATAATGTCAGAGAACTCGCCTTCAAAGACCACAACAATGTATCTACCGCATTTGCTAGGAAAATTATAGGGTGGATAATGAGAATCATTAAAACTAGGGACGCCAAACCCATGATGATTCTCTTCAAATTGTTTGTTCTCTCTAGGCTGAAATACTGCTGTACACTAACGGCCCCCTTCAAGGCTGGCGAAATTGCTGACCTGGAGAGTGTACAAAGAACTTTCATGGCACACATAAGGCCCCCTAAATTACTGTGAACGGCTGAAGTCCCTTGATTTGTATTCCCTGGAACGCAGGTGAGAGAGATACATGATAATATAAACTTGGAAAATCCTAGAGGGATTAGTACCAAACTTACACACGAAAATCACTCTCTATGAAAACAAAAGACTCGGCAGGAGATGCAAATGCAACATTTCCCCAATGAAAAGCAGGGGCACCACGAGTACCCTGAGAGATAACAAAATAAGTGTCAGGGCCCAAGACCGTTCAACTGCCTTTCCCGCATGCATAGGAGATTACCAATAGACTTGGCTGCTCAGAAGGCACTGGACAGCACCTAAACTCAGTATTGACCATCCGGGCTTGGGTTTCGTTGTCAGATTGCGTGCGGCCAGCAGTAACAGCCTGGTTGATCTGGTGGATCAGACCTTATCAAGCAGGCTGTTACTGCTGACCGCATGTAGTCCAATGTACAAACCACAGCTCGGCTGATCCGGCACCGACTTTAAGTATCTGTCCAGCTCCATCTTGAAGGCAGCCAGGGACCTATTGGTAATTCTCCTTATGCATGGTGGGAGGCTGTTGAACAGTCTTGGGTCCCGGAAACTTAGTGTTTTCTCTTAATAAGGGTATTTTGCACCGCCTACCCAGTCTTTTACTTTCACAGGGAGTAATTTCTGTATGCAGATTCGGGACCATTCCTTCTAAGATTTTCCAAGTGTAGATTATGATACGTATATCTCTCTCGCCTGCCTTCCAGCGAGTACAAGTCAGGTGCTTCCAATTGTTCCCAGTAATTGAGGTGTTTGATGGAATTGATATGTGCAGTAAGGTTATCTGTACAATCTAGATCTGCATTTTCACCTGCTTTGAATGGAGATATTAACGTACAGCAATATTCCAGCCTAGAGAGAACAAGTGATTTGAAAGGGATCATCATTGGCTTGACATCTCTTGTTTTGAACGTTCTCATTATCCATCCTATCATTTTCTTCGCAGTTGTGATCCGGTACTGTTGTGGTCCTTGAAAGTGAGATCCTCAGACATTACCACTCCCAGGTCCCTCACATTATTTTTCGCTCTACTGTATGATCAGATTTTGTAGTATACTCAGGTCCAACTACTCCGGTTTTCCATAACGGAGTAGTTGTCTTCAATAGTTATCATATACCTAAAAATAGTGTCAGAATCTATGAGGACTCAAGTAAACTAGCTAGTCCGACTTTTAGAGATGTAAATTAGAAGATAAATTGATTAGCACAGCATATTTTGGACACTAGAAAAACACTTAAGGCAAAGAAAATCCCCCCCCCTTACTCTACCCACCAGTTATTACTACACCCATTAGAAAGAGACATGTCACCCATTAGAAAGAGACATGTCAGGTCGTTTTGAGGATTATTTTTTCCTTCAAAATATTAAGATGAAGAACTATTACAAAGCACACAAGGAAAGTAAATGTATGTGCATACTGAATGAAAGTACTGTAAAAGTGTGCCAGATTTACCTGCCATTTTAAGCAATCCTGTTAGTGCCAAAAAAATTAACGGGTTGCTTGTCAGAGACAGGACTATAATACCCAAGTTAATATTTACCAATCTACTACCTGTACTGCAATAAGGTTTGACCAGAGGAAGGGAAGGCTAGCTGCAAGTCTTTGCATCATGAGCTCTTTATCAGCATCAAAGCATCCACTCTACAAATGGGCATCTTTACAGATTTCAATTATACAAGATGAATTTAATCTTTCAATGGTACTTATTTCTAATAAGGTTCTTGTGATTTCCCCATCCCCAATTAATTCTTTAAACTCTTTAGTGGCTCAATGACGATCCTTGAAGAACTTATAAAATTAATGCTGGTTATGGCACAGTTCAAAGCCAAATAATTTTTTTTACATATTTTAATTATCTAATATCTTTCAGTTAGAGAAAGACCTTAATACAAAGGGAATGGAAAACATGTAATAGAACACACTACTGGCTACTCTTCGGGACTAATACGCGTCTGGTTTCAGAACAAATCCCATAAACTGACATTATATATGGAGGTTTTTTTACACATATTTTCTACAATACCTTGCGTAATAATTGGTAATCTTGCTTCTCAGGACCCTTTCAAACATCTCTGCTATTTCCAATTGTCGGCTTTTTGCCATTGTTTATGGAAGTAAGTCTCGATGGAATACCAGGTTTATGGGCCTTAGGTACAACGTGTATTCTAGCTGGTTTGAGATTGTTAGAGAATGATTGGAACATCGACTACCAGTCCAAGATGCTGAACCTACTCAGCGATCGTAACTCCTTTAGCCTGTTAGACTATCTAAAATGGAAACTCACTAAGGTTCGTCTTAACAAGGCAAGACACATCTTAAAACGCACAGAACAACTAAAGAAACCACTTCACTATATCCGTAAAAATAAAATATTTACTCAGAACAAGTATAATTTTAAGGGTGCAAGTTGATAATCACGAGGTAGACATGTATGTGTCTCCACAACAACTGTCTTGTGGGCAACGCCATCTGTTCCCCCAGAATGGTCACTGTCCTTTGTCAGAATGTACCGGACACGAAAAATATAATAAATACGTATTAGCAATTTTTGTGAAGTATCAGAGACTCCAAGTGATTGCTGTTTTTACCAAGAGTCTCCTGTGCCATGCTTGGTCGAAGGCACCATCAATGTCCAGCTGATCTAGGATTCATCCAGCGATCTTTTCTGAACCCATATTGACGGTCACAAAAAAATTGAGTAATAGTTAAAAAATTTATTTGCCGTGAGATTACAGTGTTAAAGAGTTTAACCAATGAGTGTCAAAATGGGCACCTATTTGTATTTACTGATTAACGCTCCGTTCTGCTCTTATTTTTGTGAACATTTTTTGTTTCTCTCTCTCTAGTTCTTTCTCCCCTTCCCATCACATTTTCTCTCCCTCCCTCCATCCTTCCTCCGTCTCATTAACCTCTGCTCCATGGTATTGCAGATCATGCGCATGGTGCTAAGTGCTGTGCCATACTTCCTGCTGTGCATGGTGTTCTGGATCTTCATACGTCTGGCGTTGCGCTGCATCACCTTCCCTATGGAGGAGCGCAAGAAACTTCAGCAGCAGGAGGAGGAGGAGGAGAAGAAGAAAAAATAAATGAGGAGAAAAAGAAGTTCCAGCAGGAAGGAGAAGAGCAGAGAAAGAGAAGACCAGAGGGTAGGAAGAGGAGAACACATAGAAGAAGAGAAAGATAGAAGAGGAAAATTATCAGAAGCAAAAGGAGGCAATAGAGGAAAACTGGAAAATGACCTCGCTGAGTGGTTCTTGACAGTTAACTGGATGATGAGACAGCTGGTTAGTTCTCAAGATACACATCCCAACACTCATGTCACTTCTGCAAGTCGTCACCCTTTATTTTTTATGACAAATTAACATAAGTTAATATATATATATGTCGTGCCGATTAGGTAAAACTTGGATTTTGGCTTAAATAGCAACGCTCACCTTGCCATATAGGACAAGTGAAAATTTGTGATGCAATATTTCCCAAAATCATTCTGAACATAACGAAAAATATATTTCATTGTGTTTGTTTATTATTAAATTAATGTTAACGTATCTAAAATATATTTAGTTGGGTTAGGCTAAATTAAATTGCGCTTGTTGTTATAAGGTTAGGTAGGTTTTCAAAGTTTCTCTTGGTACAAAATTATAAATTTTTACATTAACATAAATGAAAAAAATATATCTTTAAACGTATAAGATAAAATTTTAGAAAGGACTTAATTTTAGATAAGTTATTGCTAATTGACCAGTTTTACTAATCGGCACGACATATATATATATATATATATATATATATACATGTATATATATATATATATATATATATATATATATATATATATATATATATATATATATATATATATATATATATATATATATATAGTCGTGCCGATTAGGTAAAACTTGCGATTTTGGCTTAAATAGCAACGCTCACCTTGCCATATAAGACAAGTTAAAATTTGTGTATGCAATAATTTCGCCAAAATCATTCTGAACATAACGAAAAAAATATATTTCATTGTGTTTGTTTATTATTAGATTAATGTTAACGTATCTAAAATATATTTACTTGGTTAGGCTAAATTAAATTGCGCTTGTTGTAATAAGGTTAGGTAGGTTTTCAATGTTTCTCTTGGTACAAAATTATTAATTCCTACATTAACATAAATGAAAAAAATATATCTTTAAGCGTATCAGAGAAAACTTTAGAAAGTATATTATATGTCGTGCCGATAAGGTAAAACTGGTCAATTAGCAAGAACTCATCTAAAATTAAGTCCTTTCTAAAATTTTCTTTTATACGTTTAAAGATATATTTTTTCCATTTATGTTAATGTAAGAATTTATAATTTTGTACCAAGAGAAACTTTGAAAACCTACCTAACCTTATTACAACAAGCGCAATTTAATTTAGCCTAACCCAAGTAAATATATTTTAGATACGTTAACATTAATCTAAACTTCTATAAGTCCTTTCTAAAATTTTCTCTTTTACGTTTAAAGATATGTTTTTCATTTATGTTAATGTAAAAATTATAATTTTGTACCAAGAGAAACTTTGAAAACCTACCTAACCTTATTATAACAAGCACAATTTAATTTAGCCTAACCCAACTAAATATATTTTAGATACGTTAACATTAATTTAATAATAAACAAACACAATGAAATATATTTTTTTCGTTATGTTCAGAATGATTTTGGCGAAATTATTGCATACACAAATTTTAACTTGTCTTATATAGCAAGAAGAGTGTTGCTATTTAAGCCAAAATAGCAAGTTTTACTTATTAGGCACGACATATATAATCGTGCCGATTAGGTAAGTTAGTTCAGACTCTCAGGTAAGGACCCACTAGGGGCGAGGGGGAAGTGGGGACAAGAAGAATAGCCGGTGAGAGGAAGAGCTGAAGTAGAAGAGAAAGAGTCAGGACTAAACCCAACAGTCTAACTACTTAATTAGGTAAAACTTGCGATTTTGGCTTAAATAGCAACGCTCTTCTTGCCATATAAGACAAGTGAAAATTTGTGTATGCAATAATTTCGCCAAAATCATTCTGAACATAACGAAAAAAAATATATTTCATTGTGTTTGTTTATGTTAATGTTAACGTATGTTAATGTTAATGTTAACGTATCTAAAATATATTTAGTTGGGTTAGGCTAAATTAAATTGAGCTTGTTGTAATAAGGTTAGGTAGGTTTTCAAAGTTTCTCTTGGTACAAAATTATAAATTCTTACTTTAACATAAATGAAAAAAATATATCTTTAAACGTATAAGAGAAAATTTTAGAAAGGACCTAATTTTAGATGAGTTCTTGCTAATTGACCAGTTTTACCTAATCGGCACGACATATATATATATATATATATATATATATATATATATATATATATATATATATATATATATATATATATATATATATATATATATATATATATATATAGTGTGTGTTGTGTGTGTGTGTGTGTGTGTGTGTGTGTGTGTGTGTGTGTGTGTGTGTGTGTGTGTGTGTGTGTGTGTGTGTGTGTGTGTGTGTGTGTGTGTGTGTGTGTGTGGGCAACCCCAGGGAGGTACTACCGTCCTGCCAAGTGAGTGTAAAACGAAAGATTGTAATTGCTTTACATGATGGTAAGATTGCTGGTGTCATTTTTTTTTCTCATAAACATGCTAGGTTTCAGGTACGTCTTGCTATTTCTACTTACACTTTGATCACACTACACATGTTCAGATTCAGATTCAGATTTAGATTTTTATTTCTCTGTAAAGATTACAATGTGTGGTTTACATATAAAACAATAATTACAAAGATTACAATGTGTGGTTTACATATTATCAGACAATATAATTACGAAGATGTCCACTAGCATGCCTAGCATGCCCAGGCATGCTAGGCATTTCGGGCAGACTAATAATAGTTCTTTAAGTTACAAATGATTAAATAGATTTACAATAGTGAGGTAGTTCAGAATATTTAGAATATGACAATTTTTAAAATTAGTAATGAGAATGGTTTCGTCTTGGCATGATACATAGTTTCTATTAAAGCTCCTATATTGGAGTATCTCAGGCAAACTTGAGACTAGCTTGAGATTTATTAGACAATAACTATATTCGGGATTTTATGTTTACTGTCCTTTGGGTCAGTGTTGGTGTAGATGAGGAGGATGTGTGTGTATGTGTGCATGAATAGGTGTTTTTCATGTAGTTAGTTGATGGTGGGGTGTTAGTGAGATAAGATGTTTTTTGATGATAGTGTTGAAAATGGTGGCTGAGCCCTTTAATGTATAGATTTAGCCGGACACGGGGAATGTCATAGAGATTTTTGTCTGGTATTGTGCCTATGGGTCCTGTCGCAACTATCAAGAAAGCATTTTAGTTTAGGGTTAATATTGGAATTTATGGTTCTGTACATGTAGGTAGCACAGTAGTAAGTGTGGATGTTCTGAAGAGTGGGGGCGTTGCCTGGGATTGGATTGCGTGATAATTCTTACTGCGGCTTTTTGTTGAGTTATTATTGGTTTTAGGTGGGTTGTTGTTGTTGATCCCCAAGCACATATGACATAGGTGAGGTAGGGATAGATGAGTGAATAGTATAGTGTGAGTAGGGCTGATTGCGGTACATAGTAACGTATCTTAGAGAGGATCCCAACCGTTTTGGATACTTTTTTCCTATGTGGTTGATATGGGTGCTGAAATTCAGATTGCTCTCAAGGTGTAGGCCCAGAAATTTGTCCTCATTATATTTAGCAATAAGAGTGTTGTCAATCATTATGTTCAGTTGTTCAACACCTGTTCTGTTACCAAACATAATGTAGAAGGTTTTGTCAGTGTTAAGTGTAAGTTTATTGGCTGTCATCCAGGTTGATATTTTCAGTAGCTCTTCATTAACAATGGTGTTGAGCGAGGCAAGATTTGGGTGGGAGATGACATAAGTCGTGTAGTCAGCAAAGATAGTAATTGGTTTCAGGTGTTGTGATACGTTGGGAAGATAATTGATGTATAAAAGGAAGAGCAGGGGACCAAGGACACTTCCGTGGCACCCCAGTATCAAGTGGTCGTGTAGATGAGGTTGTCATTAATGGTGACGTATTGATACCTGTTAGTAAATAGGATTTTAAATACATAAGCGCATGGCCTCTTATACCGTAATGGTCAAGTTTTTGGAGTAGGATGCCGTGGTCTACTGTATCAAAAGTTTTCCTTAGGTCAATAAAGAGTCCTAATGGATATTCCTTATTTTCCAGTGCTGTGTAAAGTAGGTCCAGCACTTTTACAATTGCATCGTTTGTGCTTTTGTTTTCTAAAGCCAAATTGGGAGGGGTTGAGTATGCTTTGTACTGTAATAAATGAATATAATCTCTTGTGCACGAGTTTCTCGAAGATTTTGGATATCAACGGTAAGTTTGACATTGGCCTTTAGTTATTTACATCTGTGGGGTCACCACGTTTGAGAATTGTGTAACCCTTGCTGTCTTGAGGGGTGTCGGGAAGGTGCTAGTTTCTAGTGATTTGTTAAAAAGTAGTGAAATAGCAGATGAAAGGACATGAGCCGCTCGCTTGTACAATAATGGTGGGACTTTAGACAGATTACCTGATTTATTTTTAAGTGACTTTATAATCACGGCAACTTCAGTGGGTTCGGTAGGTGCAAGATAGAAGGAGGTTGGGAAATTTCCATCTAAGTAATCACTTGCTCGGGCGTTGGTACCTGGGATTATACTGGCGAGATTTGATCCTATGGTACTCGTGGCACTCCTGCTTTTTATTGGGGGAATGTTGCATCTCCTGCAGATCTGGTTGCCTTCTATTCCTCAGGCTCTATATAAACCATGTGGGTCTATAGCTCATAATAATAATACTAGTAATAGTTATTATAACAACAACTAATAGTAATAATAATAACAATAATAATTATAACAATAATAATAATAATATTAATAATAAAACATAATAATAATAATAATAAAACTAATAATAATAATAATAATACTATCTTTATTTAGAAAACTTTATATAAATAATTAATTTGGGTACAGGACTGTCCTTGTATATACATAGATAAACACCTCTCAGTGTATATACACACCTCTCAGTGTATATTCACACCTCTCAGTGTATATACACACCTCTCAGTGTATATTCACACCTCTCAGTCTATATACACACCTCTCAGTCTATATACTCACCTCTCAGTCTATATACTCACCTCTCAGTTTATATACACACCTCTCAGTCTATATACACACCTCTCAGTCTATATACACACCTCTCAGTCTATATACACACCTTTAAATGACTATACACTTTGAGATGCGGATCTTTCGGTGTACCTATACTGCAAAATACACCTCCAGGAGTTTATACAGTGAGATGTACACTTCTCTGTGTATATACACTGAGGTGCACACCACTCGGTGTATAGACACTGAGGTGCACACCACTCGGTGTATAGACACTGAGGTGCACATCACTCGGTGTATAGACACTGAGGTGCACACCACTTGATGTATAGACACTGAGGTGCACACCACTCGGTGTATATACACTGAGGTGCACACCTCTTGGTGTATATACACTGAGGTGCACACCACACTGTGTATATACACTGAGGTGTAAACCACATGGTGTATATACACTGAGGTGCACACCACTCGGTGTACACACACTGAGGTGCACACCACTCGGTGTACACACACTGAGGTGCACACCACTCGGTGTACACACACTGAGGTGCACACTGCGTCTCATGACAAAACAAAACGTGAAGACATTTTTGAAAAAAAACAACAATTGCTTTGCAGAAAATCTGCATAATGTTTACCGATCTTATGTATTACATAGGTTCAGTTCAGGTCAGACTCTCAGGTAAGGACCCACTAGGGGCGAGGGGAAAGTGGGGACAGACGAAGAATAGCCAGTGAGAGGAAGAGCTGAAGGAGAAGAGAAAGAGTCAGGACTAAACCCAACAGTCTAACTACTTGCTTTTAACCATATTAAATAGGCCTATTCTATTCTATATGATCTGCCGGTATGGATCCCGGCCCGGGTCTCTTCCAATTTGGCGAACCGGCATCGGTTCCCCTGTAGGGAAGTGTCATGTATCGACGTTAAAGGTACATGTGTGGTATTCCTTTGGTGGGAAGAGGGATCCTCTCCGAATCTATGGACAAACGAAGTCCCAAAAGGTAGTTGCTCCAATGGTAGTTGGTGCAGGGTGCAACGGAGGCCCTCAGCAGGCCTTCACAGTGACGTCAGCGGGGGGGCGGGTGACATGCAATGACTGGGAGTAAGGTCTCCAAATCTTTAACAGCCAAGTACACCAGATGTGCCGCCTCATCTTCCCGGGCCCGCCCCACCGGGGTCATCGGGAAGTGTCTGCGGCGAAGGGGCAATGTAGCTTGGCAGTCTAACAGGTAGTGCACCAGGGGAGTGGAAACCATCCGGTCACAGTGGGCACAGAGCTCCTCTCTTGCTTGTTCAATGACCTGTGCAGTGGTGGGATACCCTAAGCGCAGGCGGTGGATAGCCACCCGCAGTTCCCTGGGCTGCTTCCGAATGGTTGGAGGGGGCTCCCTGTGAGTCGCCCTGTCATACCAGCGGCGGCTCCGGGAATCCCCAGGGTCAGGAAGTGGGCGCCTGGCCGCACTGGTAGCCCATAGAATAATCTGGCTGAGGCTGATGGCGATTGCACCACGTGGCTGTGCCTCGAGCGTTGCGGCCTTAGCAGCCTCATCTGCTGCATCATTGCCTGGGATACCCACATGGCTTGGGATCCAGTTGATGGTGGCTCTGCGACCCTGGGCCATGAGCGTCTGCAGGTCGCCCCGAATGGACGTGAGTAAGTGTATGTTGTCCCTTGGCTCTTTGTGCATAATTGCCTGGAATGCTGACTTGGAATCAACATGGATGACGGGAGGATGCTGATGGTCTGCAATCGCATGCTGCAGAGCTCGTTGAATGGCGTAGAGTTCAGCCTGGAGTATGGTGCAATGGTCTGGGAGGCGCCATCCTGCCGTCAGATTGCTGTGGAACATCCCAGCAGCTGTGCGGCCTGCCTCTGGGTCTCTGGAGCCATCAGTGTAATATGGCACACACCCAGGGGTTTCCACACCCGTAATGCTAGCTGAAGCAAGTTGTTGCAGAATGTGCTGGGGACAATGCCTCTTGCTGCCTGGTAGGGCTGTCCAGTGCACTGCCAACAGCTCTGGCGCCCAAGGGGGCGGCACCGTGTAGTTCGCTGCAGGTCTGTCGCAGCCTCCATCCTGGAGCAATGGCATGGGCAGGAGCTTCCTTGTGGCATCTGCAACTGACCACAACCACCGGCGGCCGCGGTGCATTGGTATGACATGTCCCTGGTGGACCCGTATATCCCTCATCAGTTTTTCAGCTCCTGGGAGGCGGAGGTACTTTGCTATCCTGTCCTCAATAGGCTGCAGCTGCGCCTCGAAGTTCAGAGCCACCGCATTGGCCCACCTAGGAGCCCCCAGCATGGCCCGTACAGCTGTGTTTTGGACTACACAGAGAAACTTGATGTTCGTGGGCCTGGCGTGAACCAGAGCAAGCGCCCCGTAGTCGATGAGCGAGCGTACGGCCTGTATGTAGAACAACCTCATGACCTCGAGGCTGGCCCCGACCTTAGGGTTGGCCATGGCACTCATTGCCCGGACCCTCTGCAGAGCTCTCTCTTTGATGTGGCGTACATGTTTCTGGAAGGTGAGTTGCTTGTCAATGTAGATGCCAAGGTACCTATAGCTGTGAACCCATTCCAGGTTGATGCCCAGGATCCGCAGCCTCTCATTGGGTTCCCTAGTGCGAAGGATCATGGCTTTGGATTTTGCTGCAGATATCTTGAGCTCCAGGCGACGGCAGGTGGAAGCCAGTAGATCGAGGTCCTCCTGGGCTCGGTGCAACAGCCGGCGCTTCCTGGATATGACAAGCGCCAGGTCATCGGCGTAGCTGAGCGGGAAGGTGCCTGTGGAGAAAGGCAAGCTCACAAGCTGGTGCATCAGTACATTGAACAGGGCGGGACTAAGTACCCCGCCCTGTGGAGTGCCATTTTCGAGGGTCTTGAGAGAAGAGGTATGCCCCTGGAAACGGACCCGGGCACGCCTGTCCTGGAGATAGGATCGAAGCCATGCAAGCAGCCTGCCCTTAACTCCTCTGCGGGCCAAGAGTGCAAGGACGGCAGGTGCACTGGCGAGCTCGAAAGCTTTCTCAAGGTCGAGGAAGACAACAATGTGAGCTTAAGCGTCTGACCCAATGCTGGCCAGTAGGGTTGTAAGGCTTTCAAAGGTGCCCACTCCTCTGGTGAACCCATAGAGGTGTCTATGAGGAGGGCCAAGCTTCCACCTCAGTCGCTCCAGCACCATCCTCTCAGACACCTTGGAGATGCAACTGGTGAGGGAGATGGGTCTCACACTGCCAGGATCCCCAGGTTTAGGAATTGGTATGATGTCAGCCTCCTTCCATACAGCAGGGAGTCTGCCGGCTCTCCAAGTCCGGTTGATGACCCCCAGGACAGCTTCGTGACCAGACTGGCCAGACCGAGTGATCATGCCATAGGTAACACCATCATGCCCAGGTGCAGTGTCCCGATGAGATGTGAAGGCTGCCTGGAGCTCCCGGTCAGTAAAGTCTTCGTCGGTGGAATCCTTTGCCTGGCACGCTGCTTAAATCGCCCCCACCCTTCTAGGAAGGAGAGTGTCCTGTAGGTCCTGGAGATCCTGAGGCAGTTGAGCCATAGCCGCTCTGGAGGTGAAGAGTTCCACCAGTCGCTCAGCCTCTGCTGCAGGATCTGGGTGTGCTCGAGCCACACTGCGACACTGCCCAGTGGCCATTCGTAGCTTGGTCCATATCTCAGATAAGGTGGTGGAGTAGCTGAGGGAGGCACACCACTCAAACCATTTAGCCTGCCGGACCCTGTGCGAGACATGGCGCGCATGCCGCACAACTTCCCTTAGCAGATGCATGGACTCGGCCGTGGGATTGCGCCTGTGCATCTTGCGGACGACATTGATGCGGTGGTTCTGTTCCTTGATTACCTCATTGTAGAACCACCAGTCACGCTTGTATGACCCTCTGCCCATAATCCTAGGTACGGCTGCCTCAGCTGCCAACGTGAAGGCTGCCTGTAGGTTCTGAGCCGCCTCATCTGGATCATCTGGTAGAGTAGTCTCCGCCCACCAGCGCTCGATGACCTCTCGGAAGCACGGCCAGTCGGCCTTCTTGAGATTCCATCTGGGGGTATGCGTAGGAGGTGGGTGCCGCTGGACCATCAGTGTAGTGACTACTGCAAAGTGATCACTGGTTAGACGGGGGTGGACCGCCCAACTTGCACTTGAGAGCAGCCGTCTGGAGATGAGTGTGATGTCCAGACGGCCACCGTAGTGATGGGTTGGCTCCCCATTGTTGAGGAGGGCGATCTCAGGTACATCCTCCAGCACAGTCGCAAGGTGCCTCCCTGCCGCGTTGGTGGGGGAGACAGAATTAAGTATTGGGTGATGGGCATTGACATCCCCAGCCACAATTAGACCCTCCAGGGGGGCGAGTGCAGCCACCTCTGAAATGTCAAGGGTGGACCTAGGGCTTCTGTATATGTTGTAAATCACGAGAGGTCCATCCGGAAGGTGTAAGGTGGCGGCCTGTACCTCCACGCCCTCCCCGCAGTCGATGGGGTCAGTGGAGATAGAGTGAGGGATAGTATTCCTGACGTAGACTGCTGTGCCCCTGCCAATGCCTTCCAGGCGCTGAAGGTAAGCCGATAAACCCGGGATACGTGGCGGTGATTGATGTGGTGGTTCGGTAAGTGTCTCCTGGAGCAGGAAGACATCGATCTCATCTTGTACCGCAGCTTCAATCACTAAGTGAAGTTTCCGCCGTAGCCCACAAATGTTCCACTGAAGGATCTTCAAGGGGAGTAGAGGGGACCCTCTGATTCCATCTCCGCCTGGGACATGTTGTCCTCCGTTGTTGGTGACCCCGGGGTCTCCTCCATCACGGACTGGAAGGACTCTTGGATGATGGCTTGAAGTTCCATTGAGTCCTTCCTGTCCAGGAGGACAACGCCTAGCATCCACGACAGGAGCTGTCTGCAGGCGCCCCTGTCCTCCGCCGACGGCAGCAGGCGAGTGAGGAGCTCTGAGATGACCCCAACGGTTTTCTTCAGACGAGTAGGAAATGAATCTACCATTACCTCTGTAGGCGTTGGGTCGGACGACTCTTGGTGCTGGTCCTGAGCCAGCGGGTAAGTTTGGGTGGCTGTCGACACTGCAGCTGCATAAGCTGGGTGCACCCTGGGTCCGGCCGGAGTGGCCGTGGACGTCCGGGTCTCCTGGCGGGGAGCCGCTGCTTGACTCTGGACGTTCACAGGAGGGGCCTGCCCTCGGAAAGAGGCATGCTGGCGAGATGGCGTTGATAGTCTGTGCCCAGCAGTGGCCTGCTGGGCAGTGTTCCTGGCCTGTTGTCGCTTTTCCCAGTGACTCTGTCTTCTTGGCCACCTTGCTGGCTGCAAGCCATTGACTGCCCCCTTGATGCCTCTGCTGGGACCCCAGTACCGGGAACTCGCAGGTATCGCCCATCTGTGGCAACCGTGGTGTTGTGGTTGGAGCCCATGCTGACTGTTGTTGGGCAGTTCTGAGGTTGGGCGTTGCCGCGGGTGCCAAGCCGTTCCGGTGACGCACTCGCTGCCAGTGCTGCACCATCACAGGACAGCTCTGGTTCCAGGCATGGTGCCTCTTTGAGCAGTTGGCACACTTGGGCTCCGGCCGAGAGGTCTCGCTGGTCGGTTGTTTGAGGAGTGCAAAGCAGTCCTTCGAGTCGTGTGCCTTGCTGCACACTCCACACCTCTTCCCTCGCTGGCAGGTGGCTGCAATATGATTGAACCCCTGACAGTTGAAACACTGCAGTGGGCCTGTCAGGTATAGCCGGGTCTTGAACCTTCCCCAGACCCCAAGGTCCAGGTGCGTGGGGAGTGGGCCTTTGTGGTGTATCAGCACCTGTCGGGTGGGCACCTTGTTCACCTTGGCAGTGAGTCGCTCTGCCTTGACAATATTGGGCAGTTCCAAAATAGGATCCAATGGAAGGGGCACAGGGACGTGTAAGAGCACCCCCTTGTACACCTTCTCCCAAGCAATCAGTTCCACCATGCTGGGATGCGTCACAACCAGCCCCTTTAACACCTCGTATGAGTCCTCGTCCCGAGGAACGACCAAAATCTCGTTCCTGAGAGTGAACTCGCAGCGGAGCTGGAGGTGGGGGATTCCCTCCAGATACCTCACAAACCCGTAATAGGGAACCTTGAATTTGTTGAAGGCCATGGTTGCATTTATCCGAGCAGAGCGGGAAGTCTGTCTTCCACGAGGAGTCAGCCATTCCCCATCGTCTGGGGTGGCTGATGCAACTGGGGCAGGTACCTGGTCGGGCCCCAACCCCGCCTGTTGAGGAGCCACAGCCTCCTGGTGGCCCCCCATGTCCATCTGGGGGACCAGATCTTCTTGGATAGCATCTGCCGGCTGAACTAGTGGCAGATCGGCAGATACAGCAGTCTCTACAGCATCCTTGGCCTTCTTGGTGGGGGCTCCCATCAGCCCCACGTCGTCCTCCGACTCGTCCTCGCATTCCAATAAACGTTTAGGCCGCTCTCCTGGGCCTGACATGGTGACTGTAGGTGTGGGGACTGAACCAGCAGCTGAGCTGCAGACTGTGACCTCACAGCCGCCCACACGGGGATCAGGGCTGTGAGGTTCAGGTCCCCGGAGGGAGCCCTTAGCCACCCTCACGTGGCTCACGGCTCTGACGCACTTAACACTGTTCACGAGAAACGACACTAATCTGTGCGTAAACTAACACAGACATATAATCCCAAGCGAAAACATAGCCCACGAAGAACAATAACGGCGTAAATCTGTGCGTAAACTAACACAGATGTCTCCTCTGCTATGTTTTATATATATATCGAAGAATTCTCAACGTCCTCCTCCTCCTAAATAGGCCGATATTCTGGGAGTCTTTGTAGTAAATATGTCTCCAAATACAAATACACCACAGTAATGTAAGTACATAGTGCAGTAATATGCCGCTAAAAATAGATAAGCATCAGCAATATGTATGTCACCAAAAGTAGATATTCTACAAATTTATGTCACGAAATTCGGATATACTGCTGTAATTTATCACCAAATACACTAGTGTAAGTATACATTAGGATTACCGTAGCACAGGGGTCAATACACTAGTGTAAGTGTACATTAAGATTACCGTAGAACAGGGGTCAATACACTAGTGTAAGTGTACATTAAGATCACCGTATAACAGGGGTCACTACACTAGTGTAAGTGTACATTAAGATCACCGTAGAACAGGGGTCACTACACTAGTGTAAGTGTACATTAAGATCACCGTAGAACAGGGGTCACTACACTAGTGTAAGTGTACATTAAGATCACCGTAGAACAGGGATCACTACACTAGTGTAAGTGTACATTAAGATCACCGTAGCACAGGAGTCACTACACTAGTGTAAGTGTACATTAAGATCACCGTAGAACAGGGGTCACTACACTAGTGTAAGTGTACATTAAGATCACCGTAGAACAGGGATCACTACACTAGTGTAAGTGTACATTAAGATCACCGTAGAACAGGGATCACTACACTAGTGTAAGTGTACATTAAGATCACCGTAGCACAGGAGTCACTACACTAGTGTAAGTGTACATTAAGATCACCGTAGAACAGGGGTCACTACACTAGTGTAAGTGTACATTAAGATCACCGTAGAACAGGGTCACTACACTAGTGTAAGTGTACATTAAGATCACCGTAGCACAGGAGTCACTACACTAGTGTAAGTGTACATTAAGATCACCGTAGAACAGGGGTCACTACACTAGTGTGAGTGTACATTAAGATCACCGTAGAACAGGGATCACTACACTAGTGTAAGTGTACATTAAGATCACCGTAGAACAGGGATCACTACACTAGTGTAAGTGTACATTAAGATCACCGTAGCACAGGAGTCACTACACTAGTGTAAGTGTACATTAAGATCACCGTAGAACAGGGGTCACTACACTAGTGTAAGTGTACATTAAGATCACCGTAGAACAGGGGTCACTACACTAGTGTAAGTGTACATTAAGATCACCGTAGCACAGGAGTCACTACACTAGTGTAAGTGTACATTAAGATCACCGTAGAACAGGGGTCACTACACTAGTGTGAGTGTACATTAAGATCACCGTAGAACAGGGATCACTACACTAGTGTAAGTGTACATTAAGATCACCGTAGAACAGGGATCACTACACTAGTGTAAGTGTACATTAAGATCACCGTAGCACAGGAGTCACTACACTAGTGTAAGTGTACATTAAGATCACCGTAGAACAGGGGTCACTACACTAGTGTAAGTGTACATTAAGATCACCGTAGAACAGGGGTCACTACACTAGTGTAAGTGTACATTAAGATCACCGTAGCACAGGAGTCACTACACTAGTGTAAGTGTACATTAAGATCACCGTAGAACAGGGATCACTACACTAGTGTAAGTGTAAGTCACCAGCCTTACATTAAAGTTTAAAATGTGCAAATGGGTCGCACTGAAATGCAAATGTCGATATATTACGCCGGTCATTTTATACAATAAACAATCAGAAAATGCATATTAATTTTGATATCGCCATTCGGTGCGTGATCTTTAATATAAGAAACTTATTTGTTGACTTCAATAATCGTCGTATGTTGACTCTGATGTAGATTTATTTAAAAAAGAATTATATTTGAGTGTAAGTGTGTGGAAGGATGGCTGGAGGCTCGATCCTCCGTCAGGGTTGACCCTCTGACCTCCCAGACGAGACTAGAGTGTGTGGTGACCCGCCTATTTGTGATTAACCTTTTTTAGGTGTTGCCTACATGCAGATCATGGAAGGTTGAAGTCTTTGAAGAACCGCACAAAATCAGTTAGTGCCTCATGCGGTTCTAGAGGCGCAGCTTAGTGACCCCTTGTTGCAGAGTCACTGGAATGTTTGATCCATGTTATTTCTGATCTCTGCGCTTGACACGCTGCTTCACCGCAGCTTGACACGCTGCTTCACCGCAGCTTGACACGCTGCTTCACCGCAGCTTGTCAAGCGCCAAGGTAACTCAATATTTTTTTATGAAATTTGTATAATATTACCAGTTTAAATATATTAACACAAGTCAGCATCGAAAGTGATACCACACTGGAGATGTGGAAACAAAAAATAAAATTAGAATTGCATATTTCGACTTCAAATTGAGGCTGTCATCAGAAACAGTTGAACATAGCGAAGGCCACAGAGTAATATATATAGTACTTACTTTCAACGAGAAGAATATTGGTGAACAAAGATTCCACGTCGAAGGAAGCCATAGTACAATTAGGTAATTTAATATTACATATTCTTTAGCAAAGATTAAATGAGTATAAAAATCAGAAGTGACTGATGAGAAAACTGGAACAAGATATTTAGATTAAACTGTAATTTAAAGTAGGACAACCTGTTTCTTGGAAACTGGGCGACCCATACAAGATACCTTTATAGAGAACTCTGTCTCAACACAAGCCAATGTACGACCACAACAGTTAAAAATAACCTTATCAGGTCTCAAACGAGTATTAGCGTCAACCGTAATCTACGTAATTTGGACGATTATACATGTTTAGTCCTTGATGTAGTTTTATTAGTAAGACTGGGTCTCAAACAAGTTAAATTTATGATTAAAATCGATACATGATGAATTACTCTTCTGCTGGGCCAAAGTATGTTCAGACTTAATGGTGATTTGAGTTATTTTTTTCTGAATTTCCCCGTCAAGAAACAGTGGTGGTAATTACGATGTTAGCCAGACTGATGGTGAGCACGATTATGCTATTCCAGTTTTTTTAGGTTAGGTAAAGTTTGTCAGGAAACAGGACAAGTGTTCCCTGACGCGGGTCTTAGTCACATGATGACCCGCACCTGGAGCCTTTGGTCATCTGACCGAGGCCTTCCGCTGGCTTACCATTACCAGTTTTTTCACTCTTCATGATTGTTATACTCTTAAGGATTCTTTATTTTATGTACTATTAGATTACTTAAATGTTCTATAGCTTCCTCCGACGTGGAATCTTTCTTTACCAACATTCCTCTCCTGGTAACAGTAAATATATACATCACAGATCAACTATTCCTGGACACTGATAATGTAGATAGTTGGAACAAATTCTAATTCCAAAGTGTACTTAGTTTTCTGTTTCATTGTTCCCATTTAATAAAAAAAAGCAGATATCTGTTGAATCCCAAATATCTTTAAAACAGTCCACTTCATGCTCACTTCTGTTCGTTCAAATGAAATAAATATTTTTTCTGAGCCAAGCATTTTCTAGCCTACGAGGGGAAGAGCGGCAGCTGACGCTGTGATATCTACACTCTCTATATTATTACTGATAATTGTTTTGAATCATTAATATATATTGAATTAAAAAAATAATTTTGGGTTTATATTATCTGCAAAATACACACGAGATTCGTCCCAGAACTGAGAGGTAAGAACTACGAGGAGCGGCTTGAGGAACTAAACATGACGACACTAGAGGAGAGGACCACAGGTGGCATCATTACAACTGAGAGGTAAGAACTACGAGGAGCGGCGAGGAACTAAACATGACGACACTAGAGGAGAGGACCACAGGTGGCATCATTACAACTGAGAGGTAAGAACTACGAGGAGCGGCTGAGGAACTAAACATGACGACACTAGAGGAGAGGACCACAGGTGGCATCATTACAACTGAGAGGTAAGAACTACGAGGAGCGGCTTGAGGAACTAAACATGACGACACTAGAGGAGAGGACCACAGGTGGCATCATTACAACGCTCAAACTACTGACAGAAATTAACAGAGTAGACAGGGAGTGTTTGAGAGGTGGGACTCAGGTACACGAGGCCACAACTGCACGTTAAAAAATACAGATGAGTCACAGAAAATACTTGAGTTTCAGAGTGGTCAGCAAGTGGAACGACCTAGACAGCAAATGCTATAGGCGGAATCCATACTTAGTTTTAAGAATAGGTATGATAGGGTTCATGTAGCCATGCCAGAGTGAAACCAGTAGCGGTTAGTAGAGAGGCAGGGACAGGAGCTCAGACTCGACCCCTGACACTACAATTAGGTGAGCACTCTCTCTCTCTCTCTCTCTCTCTCTCTCTCTCTCTCTCTCTCTCTCTCTCTCTCTCTCTCTCTCTCTCTCTCTCTCTCACACACACACACACACACACATACGTACAAAGATGACTGCCCATGGAGTACAGGCTCAGGGGTCAAAAGCTGCAAACCTCGCTCAAGGAATAGGATTTTGGGGTTAGCATCATACCGAGCACATCCCTGTAGTGCACATCAACCATGACCATAACTCAAGACACAGATTAGTAAGTAAGTAAGTAAGTAAGTAAGTTTATTCAGGTATACACAAATACATTTACATACATTATCATACATAGCAGCATATGTGTAGAGAACCTAGGATAACCCAAAAAAGTCAGACAGAGTGACTTATTTCCATTGGGGTCCCTATGGACTTTTTGATATACCCAGAGTCCATATTACACTATGTAAAAACTCTATGCACATAAAGGGCCCCAAAATCTTGAATTCATTACCAGAAAATATTTAAACAACCTGGCCTGACCATCAATTTAAGACTCTTCTCAAAAACCACCTATTCACCTAAACTAAATATACTCTTATTGTAAACTACTTTCAACAATGCTCAGTGTTATTTACCCATAATAAAAGTGCTATATTTACTATTGATATAACCATCTTGCATAACACGTTAACAAATGTAATATCCTCAGATTGTAATTTAAGTAAACTTATCAACTGCTAAAAACGCATGCTAATGTTTAACTATAACAAATCATTCTATTTCTCTAGTATTAAGTAGTCAATAAGTCATTAGATTAAGTCTGCCCATAATGCCATGGCATAATAGTGGCTCTCCTTGCTCTTCAATTCTAAATTGTAATCACAAAATCTCGATGTAAACTTGCAATGAAATAAAATTTATTTTACTTTACTTTACAAATAACTGCTCCAGCATATGAGCGCCTGACAAACCTAAGAATAGCGTGTCAATAGCTAAGTAAAGAGCCATTCACGATACTGTACTACGTGTGCGTCAGGCTCATATTGGAGTATGCAGCAGCAAATATGGAACCCATATCTGGTCAAGCACGTCAAGAAATTAGAGAAAGTGTAAAAGTTTACAACAAGACTAGTCCCGGAGCTATGGGGTATGTCCTACAAGGAGAGGTTAAGGAAACTCAAACTTACAGCAGTGGAGGACTGGAGGGATAGGGAGGACATTATAACGACGTATAAATTACTGAGAGGAATTGACAAAGTGAACAGGGATGGGACTCAAGAACAAGGGAACACAACAGGAGTTTGATAACTCATATGAGTCACAGGGATGTTAGGAAGTATTTCTACAGCCTTAGAGTTGTTAGGAGGCGGAACAATCTAGAGAGTAAGGTAGTGGTTTCAGGACACATACATACCTGGAGTATACCTGGAGAGGGTTTCGGTGTTCAAAGCCCCCGCAACCCGGTCTATGACCAGGCCTCATGGTGGATCAGGGCCTGATCAAACAAGCTGTTACTGTTGGCCGTATGTAAACTGACGATCGAACCACAGGCCTGCTGATCAGGTACTGACTTTAGATGCCTGTCCAGAGCCTTCTTGAAGACAGCCATGGGTCTATTGGTAATCCCCCTTATGTATGCTGGGAGGCGAGTGAACAGTCTTGGGCCCCTGACACTTATTGTATTGTCTCTTATCGTGCTAGTGGCGCCCCTGCTTTTCATTGGGGGGATGTTGCATCCCCTCCCGAGTCTTTTGTTTTCGTAGTGAGTGTTTTTCGTGTGCAAATTTGGTACTAATCCCTCTAGGATTTTTCCAAGTGTATATAATCATGTATATCTCCCCCCTGAGTTTCAGGGAATAAAAGTGGAAGAACTTCAAACGTTCCCAGGAATTTAGGTGTTTTATCATAATTATGTGTGCATGAAGGTTCTCTGTACATTTTCTAGGTCAGCAATTTCACATGACTTGAAAGGCACTGTTAGTGTGCAGCAATATTCCAGCCTAAAGACAACAAGCGATCTGAAGAGTGTCATCATGGGCTTGGCATCCTTAGCTTTGAATGTTCTCATTATCCATCCTGTCATTTTTCTAGCAGATGTGGTAGATACATTGTTTTGGTCCTTGAAAGTGAGATCCTCTGACATTATCACTCCCATGTTCTTTACATTATTTTTCCGCTTTATTGTGTGGTTGGAATTTGTTTTGTTCTCCAATATAGTTTTAATTTTCTCATGTTTTCCATATTGGAGTACAGTAGGGCCCCACTTATACGGCAGGTTAGGTTCCAGGCTAGTGCCTTAAAGCAGACATCGCCGAAAAGCAGAACGCCATTTTTTTCCACTTCTAAATGCATATAAATGCCAGACAACAAGCTTACATTAACTTATATTAAGTTTGCAATAGCACTAGGCATTAAAAAACACAATAAAAAGTAAGATACTCACAGAGTACACTTATTACTTACTTAAAATAGTCTGTGAACCAATTTATGAAAAGATCAGTAGTCATCCAAGCTTTTGAATTGGATTTATAATAAACAGGGAGGCTACCTTTTGCATAGTTCTTTAGGGCCCTAGGATTCTCTGAGTGATAAATTATCATAGGTTTTAACTTGCAATCCCCAGCAGCACTAGCTCCTAGCAAGAGTGTTAGTTGAAGACTCAGATGAGTCAAAGGGATGTTAGGAAGCATTTCTTCAGCCATAGAGTAGTCAGGAAGTGTAATAGTCTGGCAAGTGATGTAGTGGAGGCAGGAACCATACATAGCTTTAAGACGAGGTATGATAAAGATCATGGAGCAGGGAGAGAGAGGACCTAGTAGCGGTCAGTGAAGAGGCGGGGCCAGGAGCTAAGTCTCGACCCCTGCAACCACAATTAGGTGAGTACACTCTTGGGTTATCCTGGGTTCTCTACACATATGCTGCTATATGTAACTGTATTTGATGGCTATCTCAGCGATCAACATATACCTTGTTAGTAAGTTCATTCAGGTATACACAAATACAGTTACATAGATTATCATACATAGCAAATATGCGTAGACAACCCAGGATAACCCAAAAAAGTCAGTTCACTGAGTTTAATCATTTCTAACTTGGCACTTAAAGTAAGAGGCTTACGACTCCTCTTTTTATCACAACTAAGCTTAGACGCCATAGTCAATGAGAGCCAACTAGTAAACGAAAGAGTAAACGAGAGAGAGAACGAGATACGGAGTTCAGAGAAGGTAAAAAAACAAACTGAACAGGTAGTGGGCGATCACTCGGTCACGCGAAATGAATGCGATTAATACGTGTCCACTTTTAGTTCATTCACATACGTTTGTAAGAGTTTGTGAAACTTTTACCTCAAAATATTTTATTTTATAATAATAATAATTACCTCACAATACAAATACGTACTCTTATATTGTGTACAAGTTAGTACAAAATAAACAAACAGCAACACTCCCATTCTCATGCAACACACTATTTTTAGAGTTAATGATAGTATTACTATTATTATTATCATAATAAAAAAGAAGTGCTAAACCCACAAGGGTCGTGAATAACTATATATAGAGTGAAGGCATATGAAAGGAATATTTTTCTACAGTTATCCCTCAATGTTTGACTAGAGAAAACGTAATTCTTCCGACTTCTACAAAGTCGTTTGGTAAACAAATATCATATTTGTCAATTTTTATTCTGTGGGTGTATGCATCATGTTTATATGCTATGTAACGCGTTTTTTAAATTATTTTGAAGAAAATATCATAGATGAATTAATGATAATGTCTATATTAACGTAAAATAAGACATTTAATGTGCCCAAGAGTGATTATTATTAATATTACGTAATGTTTTCCCTCCGCCCGGCAACACCATAGCATATAAACAGCATGTTTATATGCTATGTAACATGTTTCTTATATAATTTTGAAGAAAAAAATCATAGATGGATTAATGAAAATGTCTATATTAACGTAAAATAAGACATTTAATGTGCGCAAGAGTGATTATTATTAGTATTACGTAATGTTTTCCCTCCGCCCGGCAACCATACCTACATAACATATAAACAGCATGTTTATATGCTATGTAACGTGTTTCTCATATAATTTTGAAGAATATATCATAGATGGATTAATGAAAATGTTTATATTAACGTAAAATAAGACATTTAATGTGCCCAAGAGTGATTATTATTAATACATATTACGTAATGTTTTCCCTCCGCCCGGCAACACCATAGCATATAGACAGCATGTTTATATGCTATGTAACGTGTTTCTCATATAATTTTGGAGAATATATCATAGATGGATTAATGAAAATGTCTATATTGACGTAAAATTGGACATTTAATGTGCCCAAGAGTGATGATTACATAATAGAGATATGTGCTCACGGAAAATGTAAACAAACCGGGTGGTGTGCGCCGTATCTGAAAGACGCTCGCTGTATACAAAAGTTTTGGTCATAATTTGAACTCTCAGTATGAACGGAACGCCGAAAGACGAAACGCCGAAAAGCGGGGCCCTACTGTATTTGAAATTTCTCTTCATTGAACTTCATGTTGTTTTCTGCGGCCCATTTAAAGATTTGGTTGATGTCCACCAGGAGTCTTGTAGGGTCTTCAGTGGAGGACAGGGACAGGGAGAGAGTGGACCTAGTAGCAATTAGCAACGAGGCGGGCCAGGAGCTTTGGCCCGACCTCTGCAACCACATATATGTGATTTCACACACACAAACAGCATCGAAAGTCAAGTCTGATCCGAAGCTGTTGTATAGCCACATCATGAGGAAGACAACAGTCAACAACCAGGTAATCAGGCTGAGGAAGGAAGGTGGGGAGCTCGCAAAAAACGACCAAGAAGTATGTGAGGAGCTCAACATGAGATTTAAGGAAGTATTTACAGTGGAGACAGAAAGGACTCCGGGAAGTCAGAATAGGGGGGTACACCAACAAGGGATATACCAACAAGTGCTGGAGGAGGAGGAGGTGAAGAAGCTGCTAAGTGAACTTGATGCTTTAAAGGCGGTGGGACCGGATATCTCGCCGTGGGTCCTTAGAGAGTTAGCAGAGAAGCTGTGCGTGCCACTAACAACAATTTTCAACACACCCATCGAAACTAGACATTTACCTGAGATATGGAAGACGGCAAATGTAGTCCCCATTTTTAAGAAACGAGACAGACACGAGGCACTAAACCACAGACCAGTGTCACTGACATGTATAGTATGCAAAGTTATGGAGAAGAAGATTATCAAGAGGAGAGTGGTGGAGCACCTGGAATAGAACAAGCTTATAAACGACAACCAGCACGGTTTCAGGGAAGGAAAATCCTGTGTCACTAACCTACTGGAGTTTTATGATAAGGTAACAGAAGTAAGACACGAGAGAGAGGGGTGGGTAGATTGCATTTTCTTGAACTGCAAGAAGGCCTTCGACACAGTTCCTCACAAGAGATTAGTGCAAAAGCTAGAGGATCAGGCATACATAACAGGAAGGGCACTGCAATGGATCAGAGAATATCTGACAGGGAGGCAGTAACGAGTCATGGTAAGTGACGAGGTGTCAGAGTGGGCGCCTGTGACGAGCGGGGTTCCATAGGGGTCAGTCGTAGGACCAGTGCTATTTTTGGCATACGTGAATGACATGACGGAAGGAATAGACTCTGAAGTGTCCCTGTTTGCAGATGATGTGAAGTTAATAAGGAGAATTAAATCGGATGAGGATCAAGCTGGACGGGCTGGAAGCCTGGTCCAGCAACTGGCTACTCGAATTTAACCCCACTAAGTGCAAAGTCATGAAGATCGGGGAAGGGCAAAGAAGACCGCAGAGAGAATATAGGCTAGGTGGCCAAAGACTGCAAACCTCACTCAAGAAAAAGGATCTTGACGTGTGTATAATATTGAGCACATCTGCTGAGGCGCACATCAACCAGATAATTGATGCAGCATATGGGCGCCTGGCAAACGTGAGAATAGCGTTTTGATACCTCAGTAGGGAATCCTTCAAGACTCTGTATACTGTGTACGTCAGGCCCATACTTGAGTATGCAGCACCAGTTTGGAACCCACACCTAATCAAGCACGTCAGGAAATTAGAGACTGTGCAAAGGTTTAGAACAAGACTAGTTACAGATATAATGGAAATGTCCTACGAAGAAAGGTTAAGGAAATCGGCCTGACGACACTAGAGGACAGGAGGGTTAGGGAAGAAATGATAACGACATACGAAATACTGCGAGGAATTGACAAGGTGGATAGAGACAGGATGTTCCAGAAATGGGACACAGAAACAGGAGGTCACAATTGAAAGTTGAAGACTCAGGTGAGTCAAAGGGATGTTAGGAAGTATTTCTTTAGTCATAGAGTTGTCAGGAAGTGGAATGGTCTGGTAAGTGATTTAGTGGAGGCAGGAACCATACATAGTTTTAAGGCGAGGTATGATAAAGCTCATGGAGCAGGGAGAGAGGGGACCTAGTAGCAATTGGTGAAGAGGTGGGGCCAGGAGCTATGAATCGGCCCCTGCAACCACAAATAGGTGAGTACAAATATGTGAGTACATGCGCGCGCGCGTATGTGCTCGAGGACGCCACTAGCAGATGTACAAATATTATGAAGATGTTGGCAGATACTAACAACACTACCGTAGTCAGGTTAAAAGTTCCCAGTGAAGAGTGTTGGAAGCAACAGTAGTGTGAGCACGAGAGTCAGAGAACACCCACTAGGCCTTTTAGCGGTTATCTTCTGCCTCTTTCCCGTTGACAACCAAATGTAGTTGTCAACAGGAAAGATAACAGTGTCTGTTGCAGATTTAAGAGATTTGCAATGATTATTTATATTGTAAAAAAAATGGGATAGTGAAAGATAGGAACAAAAATACGTTATTATTGACCAAAAATGTTGGTAACTTATGTGATGACGTCAGCAAAATGGCTTATTTGCATTAGTGTCTACTAGGTGCTACTGATTATAACCTTATATTTTACTGTCTACAGTCATTAGTGCAGTTAGGTGCTATTGATATATCTAGTCTTAATCGTTCATTATACTATTTCATTACTACTATATCACTATATCATTATTAGTATCTTCAATCTACTGGAACAAAATACACTTACGCCTTTATTGTTCAACTACCTCCCTATTACATATATTAATATTACCCTTTATCACCCTTCTGCAACTCATAATCACTTAACAATTACCAGTCAACCCTAAATGCTCAATGTTGACATCGATCCTGAAATGAATCTATATAATCAAAATCCCAGTAACCATTTAACTGAAAGCAACTGCCTTTATTACACAGCAACACAAGCCAATACTCTCCTCAGAAAAAAACAGAAATATTGCAGTTTTGAATTACAATATTAGAGCCCTAGGTAAACACTATGATGATGACCTCCTAGCACTCCTAGATTCATTAAAGACAATCTTCTCCTGTATTATTCTAACCGAAACCTGGCTTAAGCAAGACACAATAAACATGTACACACTACCAGGATACACAGCAATCCACCACTCCAAGTCAGAACAAATTGGGGGAGGCACATTCAACGCCCAGCCCTGGTTGTGTGCGGGTGCTCGTCGTGACCTCTTGTGGCCGCATCGTGAAATTTTATTTTCACTGTCATGGCGGATGGCTACAGGAGGAGGGTTAATACTGTTGGAATTGAGATTCTACACGGAGCAGTGTACCCGTCCAACGCGGATATTGTTCTACCTGCGATTCTGCGTGATGTGCTGGGTGTGGACCATTCGGAATTGTACGGGATATCCCTTAATGGGGCGAGGAGGCTATTTGTGAAGTTTACGTGTTCGGCGGCGTATCACAGGGTCGTGGATACATTTCAGGACAAGAGGCTGGTGGTGTTATCAGGCCTTGAGGTATGTGTCTATGATGTGTCAGCCACTTACAAGTGGGTGAAGTTGAAGGACGTGCCTTTTGAGGCGGGAGAATGTGACATTTCTGAAGCCATGCAGAAATATGGCATTGTTCATGCAGTAACTGTTGGCAGGGGGGCGAATGGGCCCTATGCTGGGATGTTGGAGGGGACGTATTACTTCAAGACGACGTTACGTCAGGCTATCCCTTCTTATATAATAATGACTGGTTTCCGCACGCAGGTGTATGTTACATATGTTGGGCAGGCTCGCACCTGTCGGTTATGCAGAGAGCAGGGACACCTGGCGGCGGATTGTAATCGAAGGAAGACAGATGTGAGGCGAGGTGTGGACGATGACGTGAGAACAGAGGAGGCTTCAACAATTCCGACAGAAGACCGACGTGTGGATGACAGGCAGGAAGGCATGGTGCGTCAGTCGTGGAGCGAGGAAGTGGAGCAGGTGGACGGGCAGATGGGAGGCGAGGGTAAAGTGTCGTCTGTGGCATCAGAGGAACACAGTACGGCGTCTGTTGCTGATCATCAGGGGATGCATGGGGAGGAGGCAGAGATTTTGAAGGAACTACGAGAGTTCATACAGGGAGATCCTTTGTCGATGGAAGCAGTTTCTGTTTTGGGGCAGGGTGATTCCAAGAATGATCAAAATGAGGCTGTTATTGAGAATGATATGTGTAGGGAAGTGAATAATGCTCAGGTATCTGTGGTAGTAGCAGAGGTTCATAGGGAAGAGGAAATGGAGTTAATTGAGGAGAAAGGGGAGTCCAGGAAAAGGCCAGGGGAGGAGTCTGAGGATGACTTGTTGACAGCTGCACAAAAGCCTGGGAAAAAAGTGTGGGCAGATGTGGTGCAGGGGAAAGGAGGTAGGTCAAAGGGTAATGGGGGCGCTAGGGAAGTGAAGGAGGATGGGAGGGGTAGGAGGGGGAAGGATGGAGGACATATGATATTGGAAAAGAGAGTACTGAAGCCAAAGGGCAAACCCCAGTCTTACGTTTCAGGTGTGTAACAATTAATGTGAATGGCCTCAGGAATGAGGTGAAACGAAAGTAGGTGGAGGTTACTTTGCAGAGGTGGAAAGTTGATGTTTTCTTTTGTCAGGAGCATAATTATAGGAAGGGTAATGAGATAGCTATAAAGGGGTATAGGATTTTTGCGTGTGATGCAAGGGCTTTTAAAGGTGGGGGGTGTTGGTAGGAGTCAGTGAGTTAAGTCCATTCACTTTGGAGTCTGGGAGGATGTGGGTGGTAGAATAGTTAGAGTAAACGGGGATTGGGGTGGAGTACAGGTGAGTTTCCTGGGAGTATATATGCCAGCTATAAGTAATAGGAGACTAAAGGATGATTTTGTAAACAATGAGTTGGCGTATGCTGTCCGAGGTTTGCCTCAAGTGTCTATAATTGCTGGAGATTGGAATTGTGTGATTCGGATTAGAGATGTCGAGCCGTGGGGTGGGGGGTGTGTGTTGGGGTCGTTGAGGGGGTGTTGGGGGCAGTGGGAGTGGTAGACGTGGTGGGGGACGGGGAGAAATGGTGGAATATACTTTTGTGAGGAAAATTTACGCAGCACGACTGGACAGAACATATGTGACAAGGGCGGTGGATGTTCGGAGGGTGGAATGTGTCGATGTGGGTTTTTCAGATCATAGGGAGTGTTGTTTGAAGGGGGTGGGATGGGCGGTGAGTGTGTATAAGAGTTATTGGAAATTGAATACGAGATTATTGAAGAGGGAAGGGGGGGCTGAGATGTTCGAAGAGTGGTGGGGAGGGGTGTGGAAGGGGGAGTGGGGGTGTCAAATGGGGTTGTCAGATGGTGGATGGAGAGGGGGAAAGAGGAAATTAGGAAGTTTTATGGGTGGGTCGGTAGGGAAGATAGCAGGAGTAGGTTTGGGTATCAGAAATATTTGGAGGGGTTGTTACGTGATTGTCAGGTGAGGGATTGGGGGGGGGAGGAGAACGGCAGAGGTGGTGGAATTGAGGGGTAGGTTATGGGATTTACAGGAGGAACGGTTTCATGCCTTATGGGTTAGGAGTGGTATGGAGGAGGTTTTATGGAGAAATAAGGCTTCAAAGGTGGTTTTAAGGACTTTTGAGAAACGTAGGAGGGGGATGTTAATTTCGTCTTTGAAAGTGGAGGGGGGGGGTGGATGGGTATCAGGAGGGGAGGGTTTTGAGAACGACAGAGGGTATGGGGGGTACGCGGAATGATGGTTTCGTGTTCAATACAGGAAGGGGACGGTTAATCAGGTGGACAGAGAAGGGTTATTGCAGGGCATAGGGAGATTCTTGAGTGTGGAGGAGGGAAGAGAGTGCAGGTCAGAGATTTTGGAGGAGGAGGTTTGAGAAGCCGTGCAAGGTTTGAGGTTGGGGAAGTCACCTGGGATTGATGGGTTGCCGGGGGATTTGTACGTAACTCATTGGGAGGTTTTAAAAGGGGTTCTCGTGAGGTTGTTTAATGGGTTGAGGGAGGATGGTTTCATGGGGGAATCAATGAAGACTGGGGTAGTAGTATTAGTGGCGAAGGGTGATTCTCCTGAGGGCTTAAGTGATTATAGGGGTCTGGCTTTGTTGACGGCGGATTACAAAATTTTTGCAAATATTTTGACAAATGGGATCAAGAGGGGTTTAGGTGGAGTTTTGCATGAGGGTCAATTTGGGGTGCCTGGAAGGAGTATTTGTACAGGGCATCGGCGTATTAAGCAGTTTATTGAGGAAAGTGAGGAGGGGGGGGTGTTAGGATTGGATTGGCAGAGAGCATATGACAGGGTTGATCGAGAAATGTTATTAGCAATATTGGAGAGGCAGGGTTTTGGGGAAGAGGTGGTAAGGTGGGTTGAAACATTGTATGCAGGTGCGTTATTACGAGTGCAGATTAATGGGAAGGTGGGAAGGGCAGTGGAAATGCAGAGGGGTCTGCGACAGGGTTGTCCTCTGTCGCAGATCCTTTTCGCACTTTTGCAGGATCCTTTTTACAGATTGGTAGAGGCGGGGTTGATGGTTGGGTCTGAGGAGATGGAGGTGGTGGGTGGTATGGTTGGTTATGTTGATGATACCACGGTGTTTGTTAGGAAGGAGTGGCAATTGAGTAAGTTGAATGATTTGATAGAACGTTTTGGGAGGGGAACAGGGATGAGGGTTAATAGGGGAAAGTCTAATTTATTGGAGGTAGGAAGTTGGTCTGGGGGACGTTGGGGTCGGAGGGTTGGAATTGTGTAGAAATTATTAAGATATGTGGTATAGTTTTTAGTGCAGATGCGGTAGTGGCGCGGGAGGTGAATTCAAGGACGGTGGTGGATGCGGCAATTGGAAGGATGAGGGGCTGGGGAGTGGGAGAGGTGACATTAATGCAAAGAGTTATTGTTATAAATGTGTTGGTGTATAGCAAATTATGGTTTAGGGCGGTGGTATATCCTCTCTTGGAGGTGGATGTGCAACGTTTGTTGAGTAATGTTTTGAGGTTCGTTTGGGGGCATGGGAGACACTGGCTGAGTAGGGAGGTAGTGGAAACCAAGACGTGGTGGGGAGGGATAGGGTTGATACCGCTGAGGTGTAGATTATGAAGTGTGTTTGTGAGGCATGAATTTCTGATGCGAGGAGGGGAGGGGGGAAGAAGAGTGGGGTTAGTAATGAAGGAGGTGTGCAGGTGGTGGGGGAGGAAGGATATTTTGGTATGTGAGGCAATTTTACGAGGGTTAATGGTGATGAAAGAGCCGGGGACGAGTAGGGTTAGTAGGTTGGATAGGTTGGGCTTGGAGGGGAGGGAGGTGCAGGGGAGAGGGGTTTATCCCCTGTATGATTGGCAAGGAATATGGAGGTGGTTTCGAAAGCTAAAGTTACATCCTAGGGTGCGAGAGGTAGGATATAGGTTTTTGCAGGGGTTTTTGGCTTCTAGAGCTCAATTATACATCATGGGGTTGGTAGCCGATGGGGTTTGCGGTAGGTGTGGCGAGCTGGAAAAGGCATATCATGTCGTTTATTTTTGTGCTGGATTGCAGGAGGTGAGAGAATGGTTTGGGTGTTACGACACGTGGGGGAAAGGGAGGTTTCGGTTCTGAGGGCACTGAGTTTGGATCTGGGGCAGTTTTCGGACAGCATACGCAGGGGGTTGTCTTATTTGGTATTGGATTATGTTTATATTTCAGGGAGTTGTAGGGAAGAGGAGGGGAGGGCACGTATTGGGGCATTGGGTGTGGCATTTTATAGGACTAAGTGTAGGAATAGGGAATTATATGGTCGGACGTGGGATGGGGCTTTCTCGCAGCCTTATCGAGAGATGACAGTGCAGGGTTAAGGGGCGTGGGGAGGGGAGAGGTTAGTGGGAGAAGGAGGGGGGATGGGTTAGGGGTGGTACTTGGGGATAGGTAAAGTAGTGGGGAATGTGTAGATGGTAGGTTAGGGGGGTTAGGTGGGTTTTTAGGTGGAAGGCCGTTAGGTGGGGAGGGTGTAGATCAGTGGGGAAGAGGCTGGGTAGTTTGTGCTTCAGTACTTCTCTGAGTATGAGAACCTTCTGTGCCAAAGGTTGGTTCCGATTTTGGATTAGAATGCATACATGGTTTGTATAATCATTGATGTTCATCTTTTATTTTGGGCCTTCTGTGTAAGGTCATTAATGAAGTAAGTTGTTTTTGTTATGTTGTGTTTTCTGTGTTTTGTGTTGAAATGCAGAGATCAATATATAAGAAATATGTAACATTTTGTGTGTGTGCGTGGTTCATGTTATGTTTTCTTGTTTTGGGATTGTGTCCAAGTGAGGGGGTGTATGCATGTGGGGTATATGGGTAGTTCTATATAAGAAGTGTATATCTCTTCCTGTCTATATTTGTTATATCATATGTTTGTGTATAGGTCAGAAGTATACTAAAGGTGGCCTTAAATATATGGGGCTTGGTGGCTGCAAGAATTTTGGGGAAATAGGAAGGATATGTGGTTATCAGGTATATATTGTGTTTAATGTATCCCATGGTTGGGAAGGTATATATGTATTTTATATACGATTGTGTCATGGGTAATATGTATCTAGCCTGTCATTCCTTGTGTGGTCGTTGTTTTGTGGTATTATGCTTGTCTTATGGCATAACCATGCGTGAACGCTCTTGGAGGGGGTTGCTGTACAAGGATGAGATTGTAGTTGTTTCTGGTGTGCCTTGAAGCGTTCACGTAGAACTTATTGATTGGTTGGTATATATTCGGTTGGTATATATTCGTCTGTTATAGCGAAAAGGAAGGAACCATGGAGTGTGATGTAATATTATATTTGGTACTATGCATTTGGTGTGGGGAAGTTTCTTGAAGCTGTTTTGGTATTGGGACGTTCTTATGTACAAGGTAATATATATGTCATGTGTTTGTATACGAAGATTTCAATAAAATATAAAAAAATAAAAAAATGGGGGAGGTATTTGCCATATTTTATTCTAATGAACTATTATGTAGCAACACCATATCTTACAATGATGAATATGGTGAGTATATATTTGCAAACTTCTCTGAAAAAAAAAAAACGCTATAACAATTGGGGCAATATACAGGATGCCTCAGTGATAAACTAAAACTCTGATTATACAGATAAACAAATGAAAGCACCACTACTAGCAGGAGACTTCAACATCAACCTTGGTCTAACAGATGACCAACATGTAACTGACTTCATTAACAATATGAACAATACACTACTCATACCAGCACTCACAAAACCAACCAGACTAACCGAGACGAGTGTGACCATAATTGACCATACATGGACAAATATACTCGAAACCCTTAAAGCGGGTATAATCACGGACAACACTACTGACCACTACCCAATTTTCCTCCTAACAAACATTTATAAGCGACCAATGTAATACACTAAGTTCTCTTTTCGACTAAATGATGAGGCATTATTACGGTGTAGTATATATATATATATATATATATATATATATATATATATATATATATAATGCTCCATAGTTCTGGGATTGTACTGAAACCGGAGGTGTATTATTCCTGGTCAGGCAGTGTCCAGGAGACAGCAGCAGATGAGGCGTTTGTGAGTGGAGTGCATACTTACCTGGCACAGGAGATACCATGATCATGAGTGGAGTGTGTGACTCATGGCGGCAAGGTGAAGTCGTCATGGGTTGGCGTTAGTGTGAGTAGGATTTTTTCTAGTGTATACTACAGGTAATTTAGTTTATGTGTAAGTGCTCTCATGTTTATCTGTAAGGCCCTAGTATGCAGAAACCTGTTTAAGTGTTGGGAAAGTACCGTAGGGTGTTTTTGCTTGCTGGTAGATAGACTACCAGGCAGAAGGGGATGGGGCTGTTGTGTCATGAAGCCTCCCTGTTTATAATTTTTTATATATTTTATTTTACTCACTAGTAGCAGTGTGTTAGTGAGCTAATGTGAACTGGAGTAAAGGTGATGTTGTAGTGGAGTAGATTATGAGTTGTATATACATTATTATTATTATATATTTTTGTGTGAGTGAGTTTTTGAGTCCTTCCTTATACTATATTGAATATTTACACTTATGCTTCATAATTTGTATGAAGGTACATGTTGGCCCTAGAGGGGTTGCCTTTTCGTAATTTATATGCCCCTAGACAGCAGGTTGAGCAGCCTATAGGAACCAGGACATTTTATTTAAGTTACTAGCACGAAAGTCGTAACAGGCATCAATAAGTAACTTCAGTGCAGAGGCAAGCTCAATTGACTGGCATACAGAATTCTCCAATGCAGTTGGAATCATTGAATGGGAGACATATTTCTAAACAAAATACATAGACTATATAACAAACATTGCCCCATAAACACTAAACAGTTCACTAATAAAAGACTAAGTTGCCCATGGCTTACTAACACCATCCTAAGATCCATCAATATGAAAACAATATAGAAGGGGCATAATAACTAAATAATTCATCAAACACTATACGTCAGTCCTTCCCAAATAACAGTTGTGAAAATATGGTATTTTCCGAAAGTTATACTGATAAACTTTCCAATGTGAATAAGTATCCTTAATATGTTGCTGTTGGTTCTCATTTTACATGGGATTGGGAGAATGAACCAACAGAAAGGTCTTAATGCATGCGTGTAGAGATCCCTAGCTTGGGTCAAGCGCGTGGGTCATCACATGGGAGAGAACGGTGTGGGGTGACCTAATGGGATAGTTCTGGCTATAATGGAGCCAGAATTGGGTTTACGATGGCCAAACGTAATTAATGGCCTCACTTCACAATAGTAAGTGTCGTACTCGTTCTCAGTGTATTGTGAGGGACATCAATACGGGAACCACTATAATAGGGTGGTAATTTGTTAAATAGCTAGTGGCACGATGCCGCCATTACGAGTGTTCGGTGGAAAAATACACGTCGGTTGGATCATTGTTCATCGGACACGAATATAAGTGGAACAACTTCTAAGGTGTAAATTAGTGAGACATTAAGTCGCCCTGTGAACTGTGGGGAAATTAGTGATAATAACCTAAATTAAGAGAATAGGCAAAGGTATACAAGTCGCCATTTCCCGATTAAGCATAGGACTTCATGGCCCAGTCTCGAGGACGACGGAGGTATTACAGAGTCACGACTCCTAAATCGGGACAAACCAATTAACACCATCATCCTGCCGGAGAAAATTGTGTCTACCGTGCAGGACAGCGAGATCAGAGGAGGAAATAAGGAAAGACAAATAATGCTTCCTCCTACACCACAGTTAAATAACCTTTCTTATTATATCAACCCCATAGCTGGCCAGTTAGGTGTTATAATAAGACAGATACTCTGGGTGTTTCAACGATCTCCAGTGACCATCTATAATATTGGGTAAGTGATGGGCTTGTCGTGTTGGTGTGTGTATTCTTACCCCTTTTTCTAATCAGTCCATTTACATACATACAGTCCACAACTTTTGTAGCATCGTACGTACTAGTGCGATCTACTGTAATTTATAATACTGGTCTAGAGTAGATGTCTATAATGCGGTGTTATCGAAGGAGTCGTTTCGTGACCAGGGCGACTTAAGTTTTCCCACACGCCTCACAGGGGTAACTGTGTAAATATTGTAGGCGGTCACCTCCGTTGAGATTATTTGTATGTAAGGTTGGTGAAGCCCATACAGGTAGTCTCATAATTCCCCACAACTGTGGAACCCTGGATTTCGTACTTAATCCGTTCAAGAAGGTCGGTCTAAATCCGAATCGTACGAAAACCGAATAATATTTCCCATAAGAAATAATGTAAATACAATTAATCCGTTCCAGACACCAAAAATATTTTTTTAAAGAATAACTATAGTTTTACATACAGAAAACAATGAGAAATAAATATAAAGCACTAATGAAATGGATAAATGAACATTTAAATCACTATTACATACCTTTATTGAAGACTCTTGTTGGCGTGCAGGTACACGTTAAATCCAATCAGGGATTTACTAGGGGTGAGGTGAGGGATTCTCCTAAATGGGCTTGTCTGCAGGTGGGAGAAGTGTGGTGGATGAAAAGGTAGATAGGGACGCTTGAGGATGTGGAAGCTGGTAAGAAACGTAGGGGGAGGGTTGGGTGGGGTGGTGAGGTGACGGGTGACTCAAGTGATGTATGTCACGGGGACGCATGACGTTTTTTGGAGGGTGTGGTGCATAGAGGTGGGTAGCGAAAGTATGAAAGAGGGTTGGGAGACGGGGGTGACCGGTAGGGGTATCATTTTCTTTATCATGCTTTATTTTGTTCATATATTCAAAGGGTGAATTAAAGGGGCTTACCTAGAGGCAATGAAGAAGACACTGTACGTGTATGTGGATAAGGGTTGATTAACCTTATTTTGTGTTAAAGATGCACGAAATTCATGAGCAAGGTGAATGTCATGGCTATAATTACCAGAGATGTTGTGTTCAGCGATAAAATAGTTTTGGTGTGGAAATCTGTAGATTAAAAAGCAGATAGAAATGTGGTACATAGATCCATGATGTTATGGAGCAAGTTATTTAGCCTGTTGCATCAGGTGATTGAAAATAGTAATGTATATCTAAAGTCTGTTCTATACCCTGTTGTTATGTGAGTGAGGGGGGGAAAGGGTGGGTGGGGAGTGGGAGGGATAGCGGTGGTATCCAGGGATACCAAGTCATTGTATTGTAATAATAATAGAGTCGCCTATATGTGGATGGTTCTTGTAGAAACTTGTTTTGGGACTGCCTCCTTGTAAGCTGCACTTAGAGGCACTGTTGACACCGACACTCTGGGGACACTTCTCTCAGACTTACAAGTGGCTATGGGACAAATTTCTAGCTAACTGCAGTAAAGGGATTCCACACTGCTTACACGAAACTGGAAAGGGAACAACTTACTTGATGTAGTAGCTATGTGTATCCTGGACTTTATCTATAACCCTCCTAACACCATGTGCAGTGGAGAACCTTAATCTGCAAATGAAGTGGTAATTAGTGTCCTGCCTGCACCTGCACCCTGTGATGGCTCTTGTTCAAGTGGTAGTTCCTTCCAGGGGACGCCTTGTTGAGTAAAGACTGTTTGAAATGAGTTATGCCATCTCTTGATGTCACTTGCCGCCTACAGAAAGACGTCTCTGTAGCAGCTAGTGCTACTAGAGTGTCTGTTGTTGTTGTGTTCCAGATAGGATATTATCCCAGTTGACAGTAAGTCCTTTGCAGAGTAAAGTGTTGTGTGTCGAGTAATTATTACCTGCAGTAAGAGATAGTGAGAGCCGTCTCCTTTGCTCAACTTTGTGTTATTGAGCTATCTATTTCACCCGGAGAGTCCTTCCACTCCACCGTGCCTGTTCATTCCTTCAGTAGGAAAGTGTTCCCAGTTCTTAGTGAATATAGAAAACTTACTTTAAGAGATTATTTGCATTTGCTAGCCGAGTCCTTACTAAGGCTGAACGCAGTTATAAAGTTACGCAATCCAATGTAGTTGCTGATGCCTTGTCGCTGCATGTCAGTGTAGGTAACTGCCGATCCTCCATTTAGTGCTGAGGATGTAAAGACTGCTCAAAGAACAGACCCCTTGTGGTCTGGTGTGGTTCGATTCCAGCTCCAGGAAGACCTTATTCTCTCTGTGAAGCCACCAGCACCCATTAGTGACTTTGTCATGAACCAAGAATTACTGTATCGCACTACCGAGCTGGGTAATCCTAGTAGAAGAGTATACCAGTTAGTAATTCCACAGTCACTAGTGAAAGTAGCCTTGCAGCTAGTTCACGATGTACCAGATGTTGCACATCCTGGTATGGATCGTTCTGTGAAACAAGCCAAATTGAAATACTTTTGGCCGCGTATGTCCACTGATATTACTGAGTATGTTAAGAAATGTAGTGTCTGTATGAAACATAAAGGTAATGTCACTGGTCCTAATCCAATCCAAATCTTTCCTACCACTAGTGAGCCATGGCAAAGAGTTGCACTAGATCTGTTGACCAACTTCCAATGTTCCCTCAGTGGAAACAAACATCTGTGTGTGATGGTCGATCACTTTACCAGATATTGTGAGTTAGTTCCTATCCCAGATAAGACTGCCAAACAGTAGCAAAAGCATTCAAGGAACGTATAATCTGCAGACATACCACTCCTAAGTCCCTTATAACAGATAATGGAGGTGAATTTTGTAATGAGATCCTAGAAAACTTGTGTACACTATACAAGATTACAAAATCAACCATTGTTCCGCACCATCCTGCCAGTAATGGGTTAGCAGAAAGAACGAATAAGAAATTCCTTGACGTCTTAAGAGCTACCATCAATCCCAATAGTGTAACCTGGATGAAGTCATTCCTGATGTTCAATGTGCCATAAATTCTGCCTTTAACGCTTCAATAGGTGATACCCCACATTATGCACTGTACGGTGTCGATAAGCGTTTGCCTTATGAGCTGTTATATTCAATCCGAAACCGACTTACAATCCAGATGATTTCGTAGCAGTTCGTACCAGTCAAGCTCAAAGTGTTTTCAGACGAATTCGAGAAACACTTCATAGTCAACAGCAGAATTTACTAGAGTAACTAATACTAGAGCGAAACCGACTAAAGTTCAAGTAGGGTCCAGAGTCATGTTGTTCAACTTTAACAAAACGTCAGCAATGCCAAAACTTGATCAAAAGTTTATTGGTCCTTATAGTGTAGTCGAACATATTAATGGCAACAAGTATAAAGTTAGAGAAATTAGTACGGTCAGTTTAAAGAATCGCATTTAGATCATATGAAGTTAGTATGCGATGATGATGACGAAGTCCCTGACACCCTGACAATCAGACAAGTGAGACAGAATCTGATAATTCTCCTGTTGCTGTTCCCTCTACTCTAATGATCAGTCAGATCAACCTGAATGTCGTTATTCCCTACGTACACGACAAGTGCTGAGAAATCCTCAGTATCATTTGTAGATACCAGTGTAGATCCTCCTCAATCAGAAGTTGAGTTACCTACTGTAACAGAGTTTGATCCACCCAGAGATGATAATTATACAGCCTATATCAATCTCACCCTAGCAGAGTTGGGGTTAAATGTAAATAACCTGTATAGATAAATATGTAGTAAGCGTTTAACTGTGTGTTATAATATCTACTTAGTATTAATCAAATTTTTTTGTGTGTTCATGTTCTCTCCGAGTTCTGAGAATTAACAGTATAGATTTGAGTGCACCAGATCTACCTTGTCTGTTAATCACTACCTTCTTGTAAATATATTTCCTCAGAATTCGAAGATCACATGAAGACAGTTCGACGAACAAAAATTTTTTTTTTCTCTTTTATCATGATTTTCTTGAATGAGCTCATTTAATTAATTCCCAAGTATCATGTTGCATCATATAGTAATGTAGATTGTTCTATCAAGATAACATCCATGTGAAGTATAATGTTAATTGTTGTGTACTTTGACATTGTATAGAATCAGCTGAGAGTTGTTGCCTGTTGTCCTTAGTTTGTATAGTTGTATGTCGAGACGCCATACTTAGCATGCCCGAGCTGTACGGTTCGTACTTCTAACGGCTGCGCAAGCTGTTCACGTGATTACCATGTGACTTGTGTTAGCCAATGATAGGCCTGCCTTTTGAATGCCCCAGTGCCGGGCGGCCCTTGTAGTCAGTACCATCCGAGTAGGCATACGAGAGGACACAGGCATAGGCTCAGCTCCCAATATCCAACGCCTCATTAAACGCTACCAAAACAAAGCTCATCGTCTGTTAATATTACCAAATCTATGAAAAGAACCCCTACAAAAACAGATCCGTACGACTTGAGGTGCCTGTCCAGTGCCTGCTTGAAGACAGCCAGGAGCTTGTTGGTAATCCCTGATGTATGCTGGGAGGCAGTTGAACAATCTTGGGCCCTTCACACTTATTGTGTTGTCCCTCAACGTGCTAGTGGCACCCCTGCTCTTCATTGGGGGATGTTACATCGCCTGCCGAGTCTTTTTGCTTTTGACGGAGTGATTTTTGTGTGCAAGTTTGGTACTAAGCCCTCGAAAATTTTTCCATGTGTATATTATGTATCTTCTCATGCTGGTTTAGGAGTACGTTTAGAATCTCAGCGCCCGTAGTTGAGGTATCGCACATGGGCGGTGATACTTCTGCACATTTTAAAGGTCAGCATTCTGCCCTGAAAGGCGCAGGGCAGCACATCCAGCCTAGATAGAACAAGTGATCTCAAAGTGTCAACATGGGCTTGGCATCCCTGGTTTGAAGATTCTCATTATCCATCCTGTCTTTGCAGATGCAATTGCTACACAGCATGGTCCTGAAGGTGAGATCCCGACATGATCACTCCCAGGTCTTTGAGTGATCATGCCCAGAGGATCTCACCTTCAAGGACCATAACAATGTAGCAATTGCATCTGCTCGAAAATGACAGGATGGTAATGAGAACCTTCAAACCAGGGATGCCAAGCCCATGCTGACACTTTACAGATTGCTTGTCTTCTAGGCTGGAATATTGTTGCACACTAACTGCACCTTAAAGGGCGGGTGAAATTGCTGACCTTGAAAATGTGCAGAGAACCTTCACCACACACATAAGTGCGATAAACCACCTCAACTACTGGGAACGCTTGAAGTTCCTAAACCTGTACTCTAGAACGCAGGCGGGAGAGATTAGTGTCTAACTGTACAAACTTGCCTAGGTGTTCCTAGGTGAATAAATCTATCAATTAAAATGTACATAATAGTTACCTCTGCCAACTTGAATGTGTGGGCTTTGGTTGGGTGTGTGGGTTCCTAAACACCGAGGCCGATCCATGGTATGTTTAAGGCTCCTTACGGCTCACTTACCCTGTGGAACTTGCGTGACTTCAAAAAAGTTTCCACAGTTCTATTGTAATTCCGTGAAGGCAAGACAATAATTTATTGTGTACATACATTATGTATATGTTTGTTTTCAGTGTGTTGTGATATACAGAATATAATTGTAGGATTAAAATATACAGTATATAATTGTAGGATTAAAATTATATGGTAACAGGCAGGGTTGTGTGGCCCAATGTGAGCGTTATGCTTATGGTGTTATGATAATGGTTTTTATGTACAGAGTCTGTTTCATATAGATAGGATATAAGAGGTGTTCATATATATTATGCATCTTAACAACTGTAAATATTACATGAAAGACTTGTTTTCCAGTGTATATAATGTACCTTTATAACTTCGATGTATGTGGGTGAATAAGGTTTAATTGTATATGGTACAGGTTTCTATTATGTGATGACGGGTTCTTTGTTTACGTTTTGATTATATATTACATAACTGCTCTGTTACGTTGTATGCCTGTTGGCGCTTTTGTTTATTGTATATGTATTCCTAATGTTTTTAAATAAAATATAAAAAACATTAAAATCACTAAGGGTGTCCTCTAGTCTTAATGCCATACGTAATAATAATAATCACTTGTGCACATTAAATGTCTTATTTTACATTAATATAGACATTTTCATTAATCCATCTATGATATTTTCTTCAAAATTATACAAGAAACACAGTACATAGCATATAAACATGTAATGTTTATATGCTATTGAGGGGTGGTAGTCGGTGAGGGAAAACATTACGTTTTCTCTGGTCGAGCGTTTGAGAAAACTGTAAGAATTGTACACACATTCTCGGCACATAAGAGGGAGCATGACGATGTTTGCTCCGACTTGACCATTTACAAAGTCACACTGTGTGACTTTGTAAATGGTCCAAGTCGGGCCGAAACGTCGTCGTAAGCTCCTCTCTTTTTTATATGTGCGGGTTGTGTGTGTATTGTTCCAGTCACGGTATTGTGCCTTTTTTGTTATGTAAGAATCTGTGTCTGGCCCAGTCACCGCCCTTAATACATAATAATAATAATAATAATATCTTTATTTACTACAAGTCTAGCTGACATCCTACTATATAGAAACCCCTTGTTATGCTGAGCATTTCGGGCAAATTACGTCAGACTAACACCCAGGTACCCATTTTACTGAGGGGAACATAGACAACAGGTGTAAAGAAGCACGCCCAATGTTTCTACCTTGGCTGGGAATCGAACCCTGGCCCTCGCCGTGTGAAGCGAGAGCTTTAGCCACCAGGCCACCAGAGCCTTATTCATTACCTCTCCCTTTGTTTATTGATGACCTAAAGGTAGTTGTTAGAAACGATTAAATTCAGTGAACATGGTATGTCGATGGTATAATATGGCTCTGGGCTGCATTAAACATCGTGTAGCTATGTAGGTTGGGAGGTGCAGCTGTGTAGACATAATTACATCTACCGGCTACCTATGCCTGACTTCCTACAAAAAAATACTACTCACCTCTCATCCCCACATTAAGACTACACATATTTTAAGGTAAATAATGAGTGTACTGTATGTGTAGTTTATCTCTCTGGGAGGTGAGCGGCCGTGTCCTATGTGGACGATTTAGATTTTTATTTTGCCACTGAAGTGGGTGTTTTACTCTGCCTTCAATATTCAGCATATCCAATTGTTGTAATTCATCCTGGCCTACATGCTCTTTGACCCAGGTCCAGGATGAATCTTATCATTTTGTACTGGGTGATTTGCAACTTATCTTTCATTTTTTGTCAAGGCAGAGTACCATGAAGAGCAAGCATAGTCCATATGACATTGTATAAGGGCTAGACATAGGATCCTGTGAGCCTCAGTAGATGGACACTGTGCTTGTCTGTACAGGAACTTCAGTCTGGCATTTGCTTTCTTTACTACACTGTTCCCTATCACCTCCTGACATGCATGGGTCAAGGTTTCCCAGATATTTTACTGAGGAAACTGAAGTGATGGATTCCCATTACCCCGGACATTAAAATTATTTACCCTTCTCAATTTATATTTCAGCCAAAGAGTATGGCTTCTTTTTTCCCCAAGGTGTAACGATAGTTTGTTGTCTACTACCATTTGCTGCAGGACTCCAGTTCTAGTGTTAATACATTAGCTATGTCTTGTGGGTCTTTACCTGACACAAAAGGCACTGTTGTTGCCTCCACCTAACATGGTAGTTAGGTAGTTTACCTGCCGGCCTACAGTCACTGGATACATCATAAAAAACCCAATGTTGGACGTGAGCCGGCTGGACCGACAATGCTAACCAGACTCTCCTATGGAGAGTGTACAAGGACTCTCCCATGGAGAGTGTTCATCAGTCTCTCCCACTGGAGGTTTTAAAACAGACTCCCATGGAGAGTGTTCATCAGAGTCTCCCATGGAGAGTGTACACCAGAACTCCTACTGGAGTGTTCTAGACTCTCCCAGAACTCCAACTGGAGAGTGTAAACCCCTCCCAGAACCCCCATTGGAGTGTTCGACAGACAGACCTTGAGTGACTCTTCGTGCTGGTGACGGCCTTAGATTCTTCTGGCTTATTCACAGTACTGACTGTTGTACCTGAAATTATGTACCTGAAATGAAATTGTTGTACCTGAGATTGTGTTTACCCGGAGTACCTGAGAGTTGTACCTGAAAAGTACAGATTGTGTTTACCCGGAGGTTGTGTTTACCCGGTTTTTAGTGACATCTGGTGGAAAGACACAAGTTAAGAGTTGTGTATTTGGTGTTGTGTGGCAAGACGCGGTGCACAAACTTTACTAGAGATTGAGTTCATGATACAGGGGCGTGCCATGTGGCACAGAGGTGTCATGTGACACAGTGACGGTGTCTTATGGCACAGGGAGAAGGGTGTCATGTGACACAACCCCAGGCGTGCCATAAGACAGAGATAAGGGTGTCTGAGGACGGTGGAGAAGGCGTATCATGACAAGCAGTGGTAGTGCCCCGCGGACACTTGAAGACGGCAGCGACAGACACTAGCACTGAGTATATGATTTTACTTATGGTATTTTATTGTACTATGATTTTGTGTATACTAAAAATATTATTTTTTTACACAGATTATATGTTATACAGATTATGTTTATTTAATAAAAAAGTATATATTAATAAATATTGGAAATCTGAGATTTTATTGTTATCCTGAACAGTCCCTTTATTACAAATGATTTTTTTTTGTAATAACTGTCATCCACATACAGTAGGAGTTTGCACTTGACACTGATGGGCATGTCATTTACATAACACAGGAATAATAAGGACCAGAATACTACCTGGGGAACCCACATGCTATCGGCAGTGGTTCTGATTCTGCTTTGTTGATTTTGACAGTTTGTTTCCTATTGCTAAGATAGGACTTAAACCAGTCTATGGAACCTATGACGATAGCTTGAAGTTTATTACAAATCTTTTCAAAAATTTTTTCAAGAACTCAACGTACATAAATGGACCCAAATCTGGAACTCTCTGCCAGAACCCCTGGCTCAGCTAGCATTTTTAAAATTACAGTTAGAAAACACCTTTTATCCTAAGACTAACTTATGATTACTAAGGCAATAACAGTGCAAAATTGTACATATGGTCATTAAGCGAGTTACAATGAATACAAGAAAATTTATTATTCTATTAGTTCATGCTATATGGCTTTAATTAATTTGGCAGAGAATAATTAGTTTTGATTATTAACTTAAGGTGGACACAATGGAATAATTAACATTACATTTTTAGATTATTACAGATATTGAGAGTAGCTTATATTGATTATAATGATTTACCTATATTCATGATATTGAGCAAATGTACGTATAGGTTTTCTACATATTTATTTATGATGGGCTAGGATAGGTTAAGTTTGCCCGTTCTGCATATAAAGGGGCTTTGGTATATACACCCAATTGCTATACCCCCTTGTACAAACATGTATCATACTAAAATAAAATGATTACTATTATTATTATTAATATTATTATTATTAATTGTTCTTCTTCCTCAGAATACGGGCCCAGCAACAGCAGGCTAACACCCAGATACCTATTTACTAATAGGCAAACAGAGGTAATGATAAGGAAGCACAGCCTTCTTTCTTCACCTGCCCCAGGATCGAGCCCGAGTCAGTCGGTTGTGAGCCTAATACGTAGCTAAGGGGTCACAAGACACCATGAACTACCATGAATTTATCTAGCAGTAAATTGGGACCTGAGTTTAACTCTTATGGGTGGATCCTAAGGGATGACTGAATGGTGTCCCGTTTACCTGAGAGAGTTCCAGGGGTCAACGCCCCCGCGGGGCCCCGGGCTGTGACCAGGGCGCATCAGCTCAATTTAGGTTCGGTGTTCGAATCTCTTCTGGTACGGCTGGAAAACAATAGGACATGTTTGCATGAGACACCTCCGTCCCTGTTCACCCACCAGTTTAAATGGGTACCTGGGTGTTAGTCGACTGGCGGGTCGCATCCTGGGACAAAACTGACCTAATTTGCCCGAAATGCTCTGCATAACAAGGGGCTTTCTATATATAGTAGTATGTCTTTATTTCAGCTAGGCCCGTATACCATGTAATGTACTTGTAGTAAATAAAGATATAATATATTATATTTTTAAGGATTCCAGCGGATAGAACTCAGTTTTATTGGTTAATAACCTAAGAATGTTTTCCTTCGAATCTACAGCCTCACGACACTGGAGGACAGGAGGGTTAGGAAGACATGATAACGACATACAAAATTTTGCGAGGAATCGATAAGGTGGACAGAGACAGGATGTTCCAGAGATGGGACACAGTAACAAGGAGTCACAATTGGAAGTTAAAGACTCAGATGAGTGAAAGGGAAGTTAGGAACTACCTCTTCAGTCACAGAGTTGTTGTGGAAGTGGAATAGTCTGGAAAGTGAGGTAATGTAGGCAGGAACCATACAGAGCTTTAAGACTAGGTATGATAAAGCTCATGGAGCAGGGAGAGAGGACCTAGCAGCGATCAGTGAAGCGGCGGGGCCAGGAGCTGAGTCTCGACCCCTGTAACCACAAATAGGTAAGTATACTAAGGTACGTATAATAAAGACTTTTGCTACATGCACGTTAGTTATTCATATAAATGATACGTTTTCTTTCATTGACAACGTTAAAGAAAATTTTATCTTTAGGTAACTTCATTATTATTATTATTATTATTATTATTATTATTATTATTATTATTATATATTATTATTATTATTATTATTATTATTATTATTATTATTATTATTATTTTAAGCATAATTTTATAGCATCATATCAACTGCAGCAGTGTTAATGGGAGGGAAACACAGGAGAAACCGATAAATCTACAAAACAAACTCCAGGAAACTGTCAGGCTATACCGGCGGTTCTCTCCCTCAGTGCTAAATGTGGGAAAGAAGTGAATAGTTAATCAACCAAGGTTATTTTTCAATAGCTGACGTCCATATTAATGACCAGTGTACATTAGAGGAAACATAGGAGAAAACGCCAAATCTAACGACAAAACTCCAAGAATCTGTCAGGTGCAGTGGCCTTTTTCCCTCACTGCTTTTAAAAATGGCTGACATCAACTCTACGAGGAATAGCAACAACGACGAGCCCGCTATATGGGATTGATGGGGCTGTGGAAGGACATCGCTTTTGTTTAAAACTCTTTTTACACTGCCAGGATGGAAATGAGATAGAAGTGTGATAGGGGAAGCTGGACAGAAGTGAGGAGTGATGGGGGCTTATGAAGTAAGGGGACAAGTAAGGGGTAATCCGGTATGTGATAACATAAAATTTACTAGTAACCAGTGGTGATTTCTAGAGTAGCTACTAGACATTGCTAGGTGTCTGATAGGATCAGTGGTTTTTAATAAAAAGTAAAGAAAAGAAAACAAATTTTTGTGGTGAAGTGATAAAGAGTGAAGAGTAACATGGCTGCCATCAGGGGGGCTCAGGCTGCCATAATGATATTTATCATTAAGATGTTTAATACAGTAACTACTCATTGGTCCAATGTGTGGCGTAAACACTTTTATGGTGCATCAGAAGCAGTGAATCGGCAGAACATTCAACCAGGTGACATTGTGTTAATTGATACTGAGCAACATCAAACATTGTGGCGTCTGGGCAAAGTAGTAAAATTATACCCAGATGCTCAAGGTGTTGTCAGGAAAATGTCAAAGTGTTGTGTCGTGGTCAAGAGAGTTTAAGTACCATTAATAAATTAATTCCCTTGAATTAAATGGTGGTCTTCCACTGCAAATAAAAAACTAAGGGAAAGTGACGCAAGTGATATTGGAGACAACGCTGACCAGAGGGTAGCAGAGGAAGAAAGTGTGATCAAGCCTACCAGGGGAACAGCTGTTCAGTCCAGAGTAGGATGGACCTGCCTCCTGGAAGAAGATACAACTTGAATCTTTTTAAAAACGAACTCCACCCCGCCACAATTTGGAAAATATGGGTAATTTCCCCAAAAATTATACTGGATAAACTTTCCAATGTGAATAGATATCATTAATGTGTTGTTGTTGGTTTAAAATTTAATTGAGTGTAAAAGAGAACCAACAGAGAAGATCGGCATGGGCCGGGTCCTAGAGGGGAGAAGTTGCGCATAGGCCGTAGTGTGGGTAGTGGTAGTCGTCGTGAAGTCATGTGGGTATGCCCAAAAATGACATGGGTATCTGACTAGAATGGAGTCTAGGAATTTGGCATTTACGACAGCCAAAATGTGATTAGTGGCCTCACTTCACAATAGGAAGTGTCGTAATCGGTCTCAGTGTATAATGAGGGACATCAAATCCGGGAACCGCTATAATAGGGTGGTATTTTGTTAAATAGCGAGTGACGCGACGCCTCCATTATGAGTGTTCGGTGGGAGAAATACCCGTCGGTCTGATCATTGTTCATCAGCCACAAATATTAATGGATTAACTTCTAATGAGTGTAAATTAGTGGACATTAAGTCGCCTTGAACGGTGGAGAAATTAGTGATAATAACATTAAATTAAGAGAATAGGTGAAGTGATATAATCGCCATTCTCCGATTGAGGACATGGTAACCTCACACCCTGTCCTGAGGATTGTAGAGGTGTTGAGGGGCCAAGACTCCTTAATCGGGACAAACCAACTAATATCATCGTCCTGCTGGAAGAATAACTACATCGGCTTAGCAGGACATCGAGATCAGAGGAGGAAATAAGGAAAGACAATTAATGTTGCCTCTCACCCACAGTTAAGTAACTTTTCTTATTATATTAACCCCATAACTGGCCAGTTAGGTGTTATAATAGAACAGGTACTGTGGAGCTTCAATGATCTCCAGTGACCACCAATGAAATTGGGTGTGGTGGACTTATTATATTGACACGTGTAACCCTTTCCCCCCTTTCCTATCAGTCCAATTTACACATACAGTCCACAACTAATCGTAACGCCGTACCTATTGGTGTTATCTAATTGTAATTTATAATACTGGTCTAGGATGGATGTGTCTAGAGCGCGTGAGATATCGGAGGAAGCCCTTGGCGTGACCAGGAGTGGTTTAAGTTTTCTCACAATCCTCGTGGGAGTAACTGCGGTAAATATTGTTGGCGGTCACCTCCCGTTGAGATTATTTGTACTCACCTATCTTTATCTTTATTTATTTATTTACTACAAGTACATGTACATGGTATACAGGCCTAGCTGACATCAGTGACATACTACTATATAGAAAGTCCCTTGTTATGCTGAGCATTTCGGGCAGATTAGGTCAGTGTCCTAGGATGCGACTCACACCAGTCGACTAACACCCAGGGGTCGAGACTCAGCTCCTGGCCTCGCCTCTTCGCTGTCAACTATTGGGTCTCTGCTCTCCCTGTTCCATGAGCTTTATCATACCTTGTCTTAAAACTATGTATGGTTCCCGCCTCCACTATATCGTTCTCTAGACTATTCCACTTCCTAACTACTCTATGGCTGAAGAAGTGCTTCCTAACATCCCTTTGACTCATCTGAATCTTCAGCTTCCAGTTGTGTCCCCTTGTGTCTGTGTTCCCTCTCTGGAACATCCTGTCACTATCTACCTTGTCGATTCCCCGCAGTATTTTGGATGTCGTTATCATGTCTCCTCTAACCCTTCTGTCCTCCAGTGTTGTTAGTCCTATTTCCCTCAACCTTTCTTCATAGGGCAGTCCCCTGAGTTGTGGAACTAGCCTTGTCGCAAACCTTTGCACTTTCTCTAATTTCTTGACATGCTTAACCAGGTGTGGGTTCCAGACTGGTGCTGCATACTCTAGTATGGGCCTGACGTACACGGTGTACAGTGTCTTGAACGATTCCTTGTTAAGGTAACGGAACGCTAATCTTAGGTTTGCCAGTCGCCCATATGCTGCCGCGGTTATCTGGTTGATGTGTGTTTCCGGAGACGTGCTTGGTGTTATACTCACCCCAAGGTCTTTCTCCTCTGGTGAGATTTGTAGCCTTTGTCCACCTAGCCTGTACTCTGTCAGCGGTCTTCTTTGCCCTTCTCCGATCATCATGACTTTGCATTTGGTGGGGTTAAATTCGAGAAGCCAGTTGCTAGACCAGATGTCAAGCTTGTCCAGGTCTCTTTGAAGTCCTGCTTGGTCTACATCCGATGTGATTCTCCTCATTAATTTCACATCATCTGCGAACAGAGACACTTCTGAGTCTATCCCGTCCGTCATGTCATTCACATATACCAAGAATAGCACTGGTCCTAGGACTGACCCCTGCGGTACACCGCTCGTCACAGGCGCCCATTGTGATACCTCATCGTACACCATGACCCGTTGTTGCCTCCCTGTGAGGTATTCCCTGATCCATTCCAATGCCCTTCCTGTTATACACGCTTGGTCTTCCAACTTCTTTACTAATCTCATATGAGGAACTGTGTCGAAGGCCTTCCTGCAGTCCAGGAAAATGCAGTCAACCCACCCTTCTCTCTCTTGCCTTACCTCTATTACTTTATCATAGAACTCCAGAAGGTTTGTTACACAGGATTTGCCTTCCCTGAATCCGTGCTGTCTGGCGTTGATTATCCTGTTCAGTTCCAGATGCTCCACCATTCTTTTCCTGATGATTTTTTTCCAAGACTTTGCACACTATACACGTAAGTGACACCGGTCTATAGTTTAGTGCCTCCTTTCTGTCTCCTTTTTTTAAAGATGGGGACTACGTTGGCCTTTTTCCATACCTCAGGTAGCTGCCCAGTTTCAAGGGATGTGTTGAATATTATGGTAAGTGGCACACTCAGTACCTCAGCTCCTTCCCGAAGGACCCACGGGGAGATATTGTTAGGTTAGGTTAGGTTAGGTTAGGTTAGGTCAGTGCACATAAAAGGCCCAAAAATTTGGAATTCATTACCTGTGAATACCAAAGAAACCCTGTCTATACATTAATTCAAGACTCTTCTTAAAAACCACCTACTCACCCAAAACTAAATACACAGTATTTAACTTTACCTACAAAGTTAACAAATAATTTTCTACTGCCTCAAAATATCATTACTCACTGTGTTACTCCCTTAGCCTCAGAACCCCATAAATAAATGCTCAAAGAACAATAACTTCGCTTACTTAACTTATATTTCATAGATGTATACAGTTGAATAATTAGTTCACCCTTATCAAACTATGTTATAATAGCATTACCTAATAGAATAACCCATTCTCTTGTACTCATTGTAACTCGTCTAATGACCATATGAACTGTCATTGCTTTACAAATCATTGATTTGATTTGATTTGATCTGATTTGATAAATTTTAACAGTACATATAGTAAATTGATTATTTAGTTCTATTATAAAACTGTAATGTTTCAAAATTGTAAAACTGTAATGCATTTTACTGTAGTTTTTTACCATCTAATCGTCGATCACCATGCCCAGCCCTTCTGGGGCAGGGTAGGTGCCAAGGCTGGAGCTTGCTACCATCTGCAGCTCATAAGCCTGCTCTTCTCGTTAGGGAAGGCGGCAGACCACAGAGGCCTAGCATCTATCTACCTCCATGCCTCGTGCTGGTAGGGAATGTGGCTAGGCCTGGGGCCAGTTGGTCCCGCCGATGAGGGGTATCCCCTCCCATGGGAGACATAGGTCTCTGACACTCCCACGCCAGGGAGCCGGAGCCGGGTCGCCATCTGGTAAAGACCCGGGCCGGGAGAATTCCCAGTGAATCAACACCTCCTCCTCCTCCATCTAATCTGTTATAGCCTAATTAATCTTAAGTTAATTTTAAGTTTGCCCATAATGCTCTGCATGCATGGGGCTTTTGGCATGTACACCCCACTGTTATAATTCCTTGTACAACTATAAATTTTTCATAATTTGTCAGATTTGTTTTCGGTTACATTATATTTAAAATTCTCATGATGTCTAAATAAACTATATTATTATTATTATTATTATTATTATTATTATTATTATTATTATTATTATTATTATTATTATTATTATTATTATTTTATATGCATGATATACAAATATTTAGAAAATTTTTTTTAGCCTGATCATTCACTATTCGATTACATACTGGATCACAACTATTATTTGTGGAACACACACTAACATGTAACTAAATTAAAATGTATCAGGGTATACGACAAATTCTAACTATACAATAGAGCGAAAAAGAAATGTGAAGGACCTGGGAGTGATAATGTTAGAGGATCTCGCCTTCAAAGACCACAACAATGTATCTACCGCATCTGCTAGGTAAATGATGGGATGGATAATGAGAATCTTCAAAACTAGGGAAGCCAAGCCCTTGATGATTCTCTTCAAATCGCTTGTTCTCCCTAGGCTGGAATACTGCTGTACACTAACTGCCCCCTTTAAGGCAGGGGAAATTGCTGACCTGGAGAGTGTACAAAGAACTTTCACCGCACACATAAGTATGATAAGGCACGTAAATTACTGGGAACGGTTGAAGGCCCTTGATCTGTATTCCCTGGAGCGCAGGCGAGAGAGATACATAATATTATACACTTGGAAAATCCTAGAGTGATTAGTACCAAACTTGCACTCGATTTGCACACATTATTATCTGTTTACATTTATATACTTTACATTTAGGAAAATTATAAAAAATTTCCACAACACATGTTGTTATGTATGATAATTTCTACGTGACTGCATTTGTGTATACTTGAATAAACTTACTTATTCGTGCACCACTTTCAAATTTCCTATCCAGTATGATCAATCTGATGCATAGAAAATAAAAAGAACCGCACATAAAAGTTATGCATATATTTATCAGAACAGTGAAACTCGAATAAAACTTAAAAAATCAAAATAGTTAATGGTAACATTTTTAAACCTGAAGATAATTATGAAATGAAACTAAAGTCACTTTGACATTTTTGGGTTATCCTGATAATTCACATATGTTAAGGAATGTATGATAATTGTACTTACGTGTACCTATACCTAAATAATCTTACTTAGGAAGCTCACATATGCGTCACATGTGATACACATTCCAGAAATTAATTAAAAAAAGAGTGGTGGAGACGGTGCAGAAAGAAAGAGAGCTTAATAATTTTTTTCTTCACTGCTGAAATATTAGGTCAACCAGAGAGAACTCATTAAGTGTAAAGGGACCACGACTCTTCAGAACCTCCTCTAAGGTATAATGGAAATAAACACTTAGATGTCCGCAGGAAGGAACTTAATATGTTCCTTGAGTCAGTTCCTGATCAGCCAGGCTGTGATGCATACGTTAGACTGCACGCACAGGGAACCAACACTCAGGCAATCAACCAGGAGGCTTGGTCTTGGACTGGGCCGTGAGGGCAGTGGTGACTCCTGGAAGTGACTACAGGGAACCTGCAAAGTTGTTCTCCCTTCCTCTAGTTCTGTAATTGCATTGGTTCCCGGCCTTAACAAAATTGCCAGTAAGATATTGGGGACACTGGTTGTTTGTGAGCAATTTTATAAACGTAATATAGCTTTAGTTGATTTACTCTGTCTTCAACATTCAGCATGTTCAGTTGTTGTAATTCAATCTGGCCTACATGCTCTCTTTGTCCAGAATGAATCTCGCCATTTTTTCTGGGTGATTTGTAGTATATCTTTCAGTTTTTTTTTTTTTTTTTTTTTTTTTTTTTTTCAAGGCAGAGTACCATGAAGAGCAAGAGTAGTCTATAATACTACTAGACATAGGATCCTGCGAGCCTGTGCCTGTCTGTAGAGGAACTTTAGTCTGACATTCGCTTTCTTTACTACATTGTTCCCTATTAGTTCTCCTAACATGCTTGGGTCAATGGGGATTCCCAGATATTTCACTGAATTTACTGTAATAATAGGTTCCCCATTACACTGGACTTTAAAATTATTTACATTTTACAATTTATGTTTCATGCCAAAGAGTGTGGCTTCCGTTTTCCCGAGGTGTAGTGATTGTTTGTTGTCTACATTAGCAATGTCTTGTAGGTCTTTACCTGATACTAATAGAGCACAATCATGTGTGAACAGTAGAAGCTTGCATTTGACACTGATAGTCTTGTCATTCGCATAACACAAGAATAGGAAAGGACCTAGGACATGTTCAATCATATATCAGCTGTATAAGAAACCGTCTAGAAACACATTTAAGTAATCACTCTTCATTAAGAGACTACCAAGCCAAAATCTCTGTAAGCAGATATCAACCACTTACCATCACTCCCCTAGATATCCACCACTTAGCATCAACTCCCCAGATATCAACCACTTAGCATCATTCCCCCAGATATTAACCACTTATCATCACTCCCGCAGATATCAACCACTTAGCATCACTCCCCCAGATATCAACAACTTAGCATCACTTCCCCAGATATTAACCACTTATCATCACTCCCGCAGATATCAACCACTTATCATCACTCCCGCAGATATCAACCACTTAGCATCACTCCCCCAGATATCAACAACTTAGCATCACTCCCTCAGATATCAACTGTAGACAGTAAGCCTACATGACTAGTTTCCAGAGTTTCCACCAGAGGGCAGGCCTCTATATAAGCATACCCAGACCAGCTTCGTTCTCACTCGGAGCTAACTCAATCTAGAGTCAAAAGTCACTCCTCTCTCCCTCGTGGGCATGGCCCTCCTGGGCTAGGGGAATTAAACACACTGCCGGTGTACCAAGAACCCAAATAAAGCAATGGAGCCTCCGAAGAGCAGTATCATTTGACCAGGCACAAAATCCACGTGTGTAAAAGGTGGCAAGGGGCGGTCGCAGCAAGTTGTGGTTTTCCCGGAGAGAGGAAAAAAAAGGACACCGGAGAGAGGAAAGAAGACAAAGATGTTGTCTCCACTTCATCACCCCCATACAAGAAACATCCGTCTCTTTACGCATTCTTCTGTAGTCGTGTCTGCAAGTTTCATCATTCAGACACAGGATCAGCAGGATCCAGGCAGAAATTTGCTGAATTTTCCTCAAGAAATCTTCGTGACCCTGGGACTCCACAGCATCCCACGCTGTTTTCAAGTCACGTTTCAGCGTCACCTGTATGTTTCTGCTGTTGTTGTTCAGCTCAGCATGGCTATTTCAGCAAGTCAGAGGTGAGTTTTGCAGTGTATTCTGCGTTCAGTTTGTAGAATCTGCACTGCCTTCCACCTTCCATGGGTGTATGTGTTAGGAGGTTAGGCATGCGTTCGTGGCTCCAGCATACGCACCTCACCTACGGTCATCTCATGCTGACACATTACACCACTCACCGCTACCCACGCCCTCTCTGCTTTTTTTTATGAATTCAGTGGGAATTCTTTGCCAGAGCTGTATCCGTGTGCCCGAGGTCACTCGAAGTCACGTGGATCTACAAGCATCACCCATGATGTCACCATGATGCCTGCATCACTCCCTTGACGTCACGATGCTGCCCGCATCACTCCCCTGACATCACGATGCTGCCCGACGTCACCCTCGCGACGTCACCCGTGACGTCTGCCCGACGTCACCTCGCGACGTCACCCAGGACGTCTTCCCGACGTCACCCAGGACTTCTTCCCGACGTCACCCTGGACGTCTGCCCGACGTCACCCACGATGTTGCCCGACGTCACCTCGCAACTTCTGCTTGATGTCACCATGCTGCCCGATGTCACTCCAGGACGTCACACAGAACATCTGCCCGACGTCACCCACGATGTCTGCCTGACGTCACCCTGGACGTCTGCCTAACATCACCTCACGATGTCACCCCACGACATCCCTCACGATGTCACATGTGACATCACCATATGATGTCACATCGACAGTGTTATAGTTTCACAGTGAGCAATTTGTTTCAGTATTGTCGAGAAGATTGAGAGAAGCTATATGTCACATGTTAATTCCTCTCAGTCAGTGTTCTGACATGTTCGTGTATGGCTTAGTATCGATATATGCACAGAAAAGCGTCATTTGCTAGTGCAAGCCATGTTGTAACTGCATGTGCAGAGCGGGTGTGTGCAGTTTTACATGTGTCCCTGATTAAGTGGTCTGAGCCCAGCTGTTGGTGTGGACCACAGTATGGTCTGAGTCCAGACCATTGGTAACACCCTTGTTACTTGTCACCCATTGTGACCGTTGACAGCTGACATTATTAATCAGTCCAGGCTTCAGTTTACTAGCGTCTGAACCCCCTTGTACAGAAAGTTATTCTGCTCGCCACTCGTAGATGCCCTGCTGAGTCATACCTGCTACGACTTCCCATTAAGACTCGTTTTACTCCCCCTCCTGACTGTCAGAGTGCAGTTATATGTAGAGAATCTGTCTGAGGACGCTTAGACAAACCTCTGCTATGACTACAATTGCCAAGAGAATATCGTCAAGCCGCAGTAGCCCTGTCAGCAGGCAACTGTCTTACTTGTGTCACAGCTTCAGTGAGCAGCCTGCACAAAGATGATGTCACTTTGACTGCTGGCACTCTCACTCTAGTTACAGTGTTTGCTGCTACGACTCCCAGATGTCTCTCCTACGACTCACTCCACTCTCGTCGGCAGTACCCAGCGACAGTACCAGTCGAAAAATGTCCTCCTGAGTCGCTTGCCAGAAGTCCTGCCCAGTTGGCGAGTACTTACGACGCCTCACTTGAGGGCACCAGCAGGTTGTGTCCCAGGTTGAGTGAACCCTGCAGCAACTACTACGATGACTGCATCACCGTTCCAGAGGAGACCGTACCCTGTTACGTCACAGCTCAGCTGCAGCGATGTCTCCTGTGTTGCAGTATTTGTCCATACGCAGGAAGGCATGCAGTGATGCCTCCGAGGTTCACTGCCTTGGACCACGATGTTTTAGCACACCCCCACCTTTTTTTCTTCCCTTCCTGTAGGAAGTTTTTTTTTGTCCATGTCCACATGCATATATATGTTTTAATTTTGTATTTTGTATTCTGAGACCAAGTTTTTTTTTAGTCAAGCATGGTCGACGACGACCATGGGTAGGTGGTCGAGCAAAATGTAGACAGTAAGCCTACATGGCCAGTTTTCAAAGTTTCCACCAGAGGGCAGGCCTCTATGTAAGCATACCCAGACTTGCCTCACTCTCACTCAGCGCCAACTCAACCTAGAGTCAACAACTGCCACTCCTCTCCCTTGCAGGCTTGTCCCTCCTGGGCCAGGGCATTTAAACACACTGCCTGTGTACCAAGAACCCAAATAAAGTAAGGAGCCTCCAAAGAGTATCACTGAACCCCGCTACCAAGCACATACGTAATCTTTCGTTTATACAACCACTTAGCATCACTCCCCCAGATATCAACCACTTAGCATCACTCCCCCAGATATCAACCACTTAGCATCACTCCCCCAGATATCAACCACTTAGCATCACTCCCCCAGATATCAACCACTTAGCATCACTCCCCCAGATATCAACCACTTAGCATCACTCCCCCCAGATATTAACCATTTACCATCACTCCCCCAGATAACAACCACTTAGCATCACTCCACCAGATATCACCCACTTAACATCAATCTCATGGACATCAACCACTCAGCATCACTCCTAGTAGATACAGTAATAATGGACAATGTTCTTGCTGTGCTTGCTCTGTTTTCTGATTATACAAGTGAATCTTTTCCCAGTTCTAACCTCTCTACATAGGTTATCCATGAAGGAAGAACACAAATGATTATTATTAATTTAACGAGACTTGAGTGAGGAGTGAGAAGCTACAGCACAACTCCGTAGTCTGTATTCACAGCAGAGGTTAGGCTATGGAGCTACGCAAATAAATCTCATTTCTATTATCATTGTTCGAATTATTTCATTGTATATTAGAACACCTAATAAGGCACGGGTTATTAGTGTAATCTTGTTTAGTGCTAAACGGACCTAAAACATACAGGAAAAATAGAATTACATTCTTTGGATCTCCGAAGTAACTTATATTTTTTCTGAAAATAGGCTTGAAAATCAAAATAAATTATTTTATCTTACCGTAAATTCTCGTTGCTGCTGCATGTTGATATATGAGTGTGGAGAATGTTAATGTGGCTTTACTGGGGTGGGGTGAGTGGCAGTGCTTCTTATGTTAATGTTTACAGCTGTGTTTTTTGTGTTGCTGTTGATGCAGAGCTGGTTATACCGGAAAGCTCAAATATTCTGTAAATTACAGCTAATGATAAGGTCTTAAAAGATAATTCTGACCCCGTTTCAGAACAATCCTTCAGTGAAAACTATCTGCACATTTACTAGCAGCGTGGAACTACTTACCATAAGTAATTTATTGAGTGCTAACTAATTCTATATCTACCTCTTTCTTACCAATATTTGGACACTGTCAAATATGAAGATGGACAGTATTGGGTTCGGTTACCATGGAAATTAAATCCACCACATCTGCCTAGCAATTATCGCATGGCTTTTGGACAAATGAAAGCACAAATACATGAGCTCAGGAAGAATCCAGAGCTGCTGACTCTCTATGATAATATCATACAAGAACAGTTAGACAATAAATTCATTGAGGAAATAGTCGAAGATAAGTTGAAGACAGATGCTCATTATCTACCGCAACACGGAGTCAGAAAGGATTCTGAAACCACTCCACTACGTGTTGTATACAATTGCAGTGCACGTGCAAATAAAGTCTTGATGACTGTCTGATGACCGGACCCTCACTAACTGAGAAGGTTGGAGACGTGCTTATGAAATTTCGCACAAATCTATATGACTACACAGCTGATATTTTCAAGGCTTTCTTAAGAGTAGGACTACAAGAAATAGATAGACATTATACTCGATTCTTGTGGCCAGAAAATCCACATGATCCTCAAAGTCCTGTGAAAACTTATAGCTAAAAGTCAGTCTCATTTGGTGCAACATCCTCTCCATTCTTACTAGAAGCTACTCTTAATACACATTTGAAGAAATCTGAAAGTCCCTTCAAAAAAAAACTTATAGAAAAGTTTCTATGTGGACAATCTTCAAGGTACTGTGAATAAAGAGGTACTTTATTCACATGTGGGACGATAATGAACTCTCAGTGATCGAAACATATCAACATATCAAGCATTTGTGTTGCAAATTGTTGAAGTTTGGCAAGGAAGGAAAACATGCTTGATCAACACTTTCTTTTGTGTGTTGGGAGACACAAGGGCAAACCAGGCAGCAAATGGCACCGCGAATCAGATTGCAATAAACCACGGGACGAGACGCATGTTGCGAGTGTGTTGACCTTAACAAAGGAACTAACAGTGCGTCCTCAGCCTGGTAGACAACCCTAATATACGTTTCATATGTAGAATATTGTGACATTATCACGAAAGACAAACCTTATGGAATAGTGTACCAGTGCGAGTGTTGCGAATTTCCAACTGCTGGTGAGGGGCTCTTAATCTAGGGAATTGGATCTGTGCTCCCATTCCCTAAATTAATAATAATAATAATAATAATAATAATAATAATAATAATAATAACAATTATTATAATAATAATAATAATAATAATAATAATAATAATAATAATAATAATATTAATAATAATAATGAGGAGCTTCAGAACACCACCTTTAGTTGGCGCAGCGCACTGTTTACCTCACCGTGGAGCCATTTCTCTTGTGCTTTGCTTGCATTTTCTACAGTTATTTTATAACAATAGGGTTATTTGGAGTGTTCTTCTTGGTAGCGGGAATGCAATGATAAGGCTTCGGAGGCTTCTTACTTTATTGGTATAAAGTGCGAGAGTACACAGTCTGTGTGTTCTGTGGCCATGGCCCGGGTGGGCCATGCCCGTGAGAGAGAGAGGTAGTGAGGCCTTGTCTGTGTGATGCCTGGGCGCCAAGTGAGAAAGGAACATGGTGGAGCTGAATGAGGAGAGTATAGGCCCATAGGTAGCAGCACAAGCATGGCGCGAAATATGAACTCAGCTGGCAGACAGCATGGCTGTCTACATCCACTCGGCCACCTACCCATGGTCGACCCTGACCATTGCTGGCAGTAAAAAAAACTCGGTCTCTCTCTCGCAAGAACATGGCACAGAACACAAGAAAAATACATATATACATGAGCATATGGACATAGAAAAAAAACTTCCTCCAGAGAGGGAAGAAAAAAAGGTGTGCTTCGTGGTCTAAGGCAGTGAGCATCAATGCAGCACTGCACGCCTTCCTGCGTCTGGACAGATACTGCAATCTGGGAGACATAGCTGCGGTTGAGCTGTGACGTAACAGGGTACGGTCTCCTCTGGGACAGTGAAGCAGTCATCGTAGTAGTCGCTGCAGGGTTCACTCAACCTGGGGCACAACCTGCTGGAGTCCTCGAGTGAGGCGTTGTCAGTAGTCGCAACAGGACAGGACTGGCAAGTGACTCATGAGGACATTCCTCGACTGGTACTGTTGATGGGGCTGTCGCTGCTGGCGAGTGTGGAGTGAGTCGTGACAGTGATGACTCGATGAAACATCTGGAGGTCGTAACAGCATACACTATACTGCAGTGAGTGGGCTAGCAGTCAAAGTGACATCAACTTTGTGCAGGCTGCTCACTGAAGCTGTGACACGAGGCTGACAGTCGCCTGCCGACAGGCTTAACTGCGGTTTAATGAGTGACATCTCTCGACAGTTGAAGTTACAGCAGAGGGCTGTCTAAGCGTCCCCAGACTGGGTCTACATATAACTGGACTGACGGTCTAGGAGGTGAAGTGGAACGGTCTCGATGGGAGAATCGTCGCGGGTCCGATTCATAAAGACATCTACGAGCGGTGAACAATAAGAGCTTTCTGTACAAGGGGCTTGACGCTCGTAACTGACGCCTGGACTGACAAATGTCAGCTGTCAAGCACACAGGTGCTACATAGGACACATGAGAAACTGCACACATACTGCAGTACAACATGGCTTACTGATGCTTTTCTGTGCAAAAATCGACACTAAGCAATACACGAACATGTGAGAATACTGACTGAGAGGAATTAATGAACACACAATATATATCTTCTCTCAAACTTCTCGAAAATAATGAAAATAAAATGGACTTCACACTAGAACGTGACATTATGTGGTGATGTCAGGTGTGACGTGAGGTGATGTCATGGGGCGACATCGCGAGTGACGTCAGGCAGACGTCGCGGGTGACGTCGCGAGGTGACGTCCTGGAGTGACGTCGTGATGGATGTCATGGGGTGACATTGCGAAGTGACATCAGGCAACATCGTGGGTAATGTTGCGAGGTGACGTCCTGGAGTGACATGATGGATGCCATGGGGTGACATCACGAGTGACGTCAGGCAGATGTCGTGGGTGACGTCCTGGAGTCAGGCAGCATGGTGACGTCAGCAGCATGGTGACGTCATGGGTTGATGCAGCAGCAGACCACAGCATGTGGCTTGGGACATCTGGCTTGGTAGCCCACATGGCTTGGTCACACCCCACATGGCTTGCTGATCCCGTGGCTTTGTAATCATCCCATGTGGCTTGCTGATCATGTGGCGTGCTGATCACTCGGATACACAGCTCTGGCAAGAATTCACAAGGAAATTCACAGCAGAGAGTGAGTGAGAGCATAGTGGTGTGAGTGTGTGGAGGCGGTGTGAATGCCTGGGTGAGAGGCGAGGAACCCGGCCGTTCCCTACTCTCCTCACAACACACGAAAATCACCACAAACTCACCTCTGAATTGCTGAAATAGCAGTGCTGAGCTGAACAACAACTGCAGAACATGCTGGCAAGGCTGAGCACGTGACTGAGAAACAGAGTGGGATGCTGTGGCGTGAAGTCAGTGACGCCATTACTCGGAGAAATTAGGCAAATTTCGGCCATGATCCTGCATGTACCTGTGTCTGGATGTTGAGATTTGCAGACACGACATCAGGATAACTCGTTGAGAGATGGATGCTTCTTGTGTAGGCTGATTAAGCGAAGATGACTTCATTTCTCTTCCTTCCCTCTCGGGCAAACACAACTGCTGCGAGGCACCGCTGTCACCATTTATAATGATAGGGTTATTTGGAGTATTCTTCTTGGTAGCGGGAATGCAATGATAAGGCTTCGGAGGCTTCTTACTTTATTAGTATAAAGTGCGAGGGTACACAGGCTGTGTTCTGTGGCAATGGACCAGGTGGGCCATGCCCACGAGAGAGAGAGGCAGTGAGGCCTTGTCTGTGTGATGCCTGGGCGCCAAGGAGAAAGGAATATGGTGGAGCACAAGCATGGCGCGAAATATGAACTCACTGGCAGACAGCATGGCTGTCTACAATTTTGCCAAATTTCTTTTTCTAACCATGGGTCCTAAGAAATCAAGTGCAAAGGACAGTGCTGAGAAGAAAAAGAGGATGATGTCCATGGAATTAAAGCATGAAATCATAGATAAACAAGCGATGTGTGGGGTTGTGGGTTGAGGGGGAAGCATTGAAGCTCGCTTGTAACTCAGAGCAAAAAATCAACCGAGCGATGGCTCGTATCTCGAAGAACTAGTATGTTGGGACACTCATAAGTCGAGGTTCCACTGTATTAATGATGATGTCTTCTATAAGAAGAATGATACCCTGCAAGTTTAGTCCAATTAGGTGTAAATTTGAAATTTTACTAAAAAATTTTAAAAATCTGGATTCGTTGAAATCAGATTAATTACTGGAGAATGCCCTTTCTGATCATCTTCAAACTTTTACCATTGTTAGCTTTATTAATTAAAACAAAGTTAATTATTCACTCCGAACTCAGCAAACATCAGTTCGCCAATTTGATTGTGTATATTGTTTCCCACTTAATAACAAGAGAATGCCTCTTCAGATTGGCATTAATTAGGTTAAGGTAAGATTCGTCAGGAAACAGGACAAATGTTTCCTGACGCGGGTCTTAGTAATATGATGACCCGCAGCTGGAGCTTTTGGCCACCTGACTGAGGTCTTCCACTGGCTTACCCGCCCACCGCTTTTGATGCCTTTGATCCTTAAATAGTAATTGGAAGTGTTTATGTATTTATTTTGGGTTGTGCGAGGGCCAGTTTTCCATTATTTTCTAATTTTATCAAATTGGATATCCTGAAAAAAAAATTCTCACAGGATTTTAGTGTTTTAAATATAATAATAATGAGAACACTGAACTTGAAAAAAAAAAAAGAATCCGCGGTTCATGATTTTTTAAGTTCAACGAGGAGAGACTCCTGTGTTTGGAACATCGCAGTAAAATATTTCTTTACTCTCAGAAATTTTCGTTTATTACCCCAAGACGATTTATTAAATCTTGGGAAAGATTAATGAGATTATCTGCAAGCGTAGGGGTGCCTTATACATAATGAGATTGTCTGCAAGCGTATTTGTGCCTTATACGTAATGAGATTATCTGCAAGCATGGTTGCCTTATACATAATGCTACATAGGTCATTTCTGCAAGCGTTGGGGTGCCTTATACATAATGAGATTGTCTGCAAGCGTGGGTGCCTTATACATAATGAGATTGTCTGCAAGCGTGGGTACCTTATACATAATGAGATTGTCTGCAAGCGTGGGTGCCTTATACATAATGAGATTGTCTGCAAGCGTGGGTGCCTTATACATAATGAGATTGTCTGCAAGCGTGGGTGCCTTATACATAATGAGATTGTCTGCAAGCGTGGGTGCCTTATACATAATGAGATTGTCTGCAAGCGTGGGTGCCTTATACATAATGAGATTATCTGCAAGCGTGGGTGCCTTATACATAATGCTATATAGGTCATTTCTAAAAAAATTCCGTGTGATGGGTGGAGTCAGGCTCCTCTGATCTGCTTCAAAATGTCAGCACTGGCGTATCTAACATAGAAGAAGTCTGGTATATTTAATAAAGTGTGTAGGTGCCATTTTGCCACTTTTAATCTCGAAATGGTGTATTATCTTACAGTATTGCTCTACTTTGCCTTGGTGCTGGTGAAGGGCTCTTGATCCAAGGAACTGCACTTATTTTCCTCTTGCTTGGAACGAATTTAAATGCATCTCATTCCACAGGCGTTATATGACCCTACTGATTTTGTGCTTTCCTCTAAAAGAAAAAAATGGTTATAACTGACCATAATTTTTAAAGGGGTGGACCGGTAAGCCAGCGGAAGGCCTCGGTCAGATGACCAAAAGCTCCAACGGCGGGTCATCCTCTGACTAAGACCCGCGTCAGGAAACACTTGTCCTGTTTCCTGACGAACCTTACCTAACCTAACCTGCTTTCCTCTGATAAAAATATAACCATTGTGAGTAGCATCAATCTTGTGTGGTTGGAACATCGTATGTAATGAATGGAAAGTTGCTTGGCTGTGTAAACACATATTTTTATTCTTTACAATAACTGGAAAATGCTTCTTCTGGTCAACTTTAAACGTTTAGTGTTAATGTGTTTTCGTGAAATTTAAGAATCTCTTGATGGTAAGTTGTGTAAGTTATCATGTATCAATTTTATTAGTCAAATTGGTTTCTCTGAAATAAGTGGAGATGTCGTGTCAGTATCATATATACACTTGTGTAGTGTATCAGCATTCATCCCACTTATACAGCTGGTCCCTTTGCGTGTGACGTCACGATACCCGCTGACGTCAGAGGCTCAGCGCATGTGCATAGTCTCAGATAGGCGTACCCGCTCACTAGCGACAGACCTACGAGCTAGACGGACGGTGGCTGGGCTCCCCCCAACTCATACTGTAAATATACCGTAACCATCCAACAAGGAGTATCTTTGACCACCTATATATCTCTCCCAAGACCCACACGACAAGTGGTAGCAGCGGTGTGCCGTAATTTTTATCGATTACGCTGTTATAGAGAGATAGACTACGACAAGCAAGCAAACAGCCTCCAGACCGACCACGTTACCAGCTACCTACATCCAAGAAGTCTACAATATCTACAGTATCTCCTGGTCAGTTAAGTGCCTCATTTGTTAATTTGTTAAAACCTACGAGGGGTTGACCCGGGTTTTGCAAATTCTGAACGAGTAAGCCAGTGAGGGGAGAGTACCATTCCAGCCAGTAAGCCACCACCAGTTACGTCAGCCTAGGCTTAAGCCAGCTTCTACCTTGCTGTGCTAATTTGTTACAAGATTCCAAGCCAGCCAACCTGTGTGAAAATATTCTACTAAGCCAGCAAGCCACTCTGCTGTCTGAGAAGTAAGCCACGTGAGTTCACGCATTTATACCACCTTTGTACTCCAGTGTATTGCTGTTCTGAGTACAATACCATCCCCGTGGTATCCTGGGTTATTCAAGCCACCCTGGGTTAATCCAAGTGTTTATACAAACGGCGTAAGCCACAGGCACGTGGGAAGCGGTGTGGGGCACTCCACCCAACCACCCCCCACCACCCACGCTAAGGCAGACGCCTTGACCACGTGTATCCACCCGCACAAAGCATTAAGTGTGGATTATTTCACCCTTAACTGGGTCCTGCAAGCAGTTTATTGGCTACGAACCAGGTCGAGCATCCTGAGTGTGTTTCTTCTGAACTGTTGTGCCAACTTTACAAAGCCTCGGTTCGTAGTCCGTCGGTTTATGCACATTACTTCAAGTTATCAACGAGTGGACCAGACCACCATCCTCCACCACCCTCCACCACCACGCTTCAGTCAACGATCTCCACCCTAGAGACATTTACTGTGTTGTTGTTTTATTTTTCAGATAATCTATAGACAATTTCGTGTGTTGTGAGGGAAAAGTCCATAGATAGGAGTGATGAAAGTGTGAAGGTATGTAGAGTGATGGTTGAGTGGTAGTTTGCTGGTTAAGGTGGGGTGAGTGTCTCGCTGCTGCTATACCCCCTTTTTCACCCGGTGAGAGGTGTAATGCTAGGCTTCGGATGCCGGTTGAAATCACTTGACTGACCACGCTCGATCCCACTGTAAGTACTTCACGGCTGCTCGTATCGTCATTATTTTATGTGTCAGAGCTTAACTCTAATTATTTTTGGAGCTTCACTCATGTTTAAAAACTTTCACTTCTGTTATGTCCTGCCTTGGTTTGGTAGAGTAAATTATTACAGTTCGCCATTTCTTTTAAAGGCCTTATGCCTACTATGTAAATTAATGCTAGAGTGGTGAGTAATTATTGTGGTTTCCTTCACAGTCCTCTGTGTCCGCTCGGATCATCGGATTCAAGGCTGAGTGGGTGGCCGGCGTACTCAACAATTGAGAAACAGAGCAACTAACTACATGTCTGCACTACCACCAGCAGTACCTCGCCACACACTTAAGAAACATCAGGCAACTGGACGTCACTAAGGGACAACCTTCAACTGAGTCCCTGACATCATTTGTGACATGGTAACAGTTTATAAGACTGTTGAATTTGTGGAAAACATTGA